>JAJQQW010000018.1:41419504-41474504 GCA_025583905.1 Ia io
TGTTTTAAAGTTATTTTTGTTTCAAAAGCACACATGTGTTTAGTTTTGAGTTCAAAACTACTACAAAACTAATGTTGAAACGCAGCAGTCTCCTACCATCCCCTCCCTGTCTTTACATATTGCTCTCCAGAGGCAAACACATCCAGATCTTCTAGCCATTTCTTCTGATGTTCATAGTTATATTTCTAATCATGTGTGGATATTGTTATTACTTGATTTTAAAAAAAAAATTCTAGATATTGCCCTAGCCGGCTTTGCTCAGTGGATAGAGCGTCAGCCTGCGGACTGAAGGGCCCCAGGTTCGATTCCGGCCAAGGGCACATGCCTGGGTTGCGGGCTTGGTCCCCAGTGGGGGGCATGCAGGAGGCAGCTGATCAATGATTCTCTCTCATCATTGATGTTTCTATCTCTCTCTCCTTCTCCCTTCCTCTCTGAAATCAATAAAGAAATATATTTTTAAAAATTCTAGGTATTTATTTATTTTCTATTGCAGAAAGTGAGGATATGGCATGGTTATACCTTCCCTTCCCTCCCCTGGTGCCAGTCCCACCCACTGCCTCTAATTACACATGCATGTGTACACCAAGCATGTCAAAGGCTAACACAGGCCAAATAAATGAGGGTGCGGCCCGCGGGCCACAAGTTTGACATGCTTGGTGTACACTCTCGCTCTCATCTCTTCCCAATAGAGTTATGTCAGTTGAGTCAACACTGAGTATTTACATCTTTATGATGATGAGAAGCTTGTTCACAGCTGAGCCATTCCAAGAAATCCAAAACGAAGAAGAAGGCATCCCTTGACCTCACTCCCAGAGAGAACTGGGGGGGGAGGGGGCCAGCCTGGGGGTGCCATAATGCTCCCTGGAGTGCTCCATACCACACACCTGAGGCTGAGGGAAAGTACTGCTAGGGGTCATTGTCCTGTGTCTGCACAGGCTGAGTCAAGACCAACTTGGGAGGTTCCAGGTGAGGCTTTCCTTCTGAAGGAGGGTGGCAGTGTGGGGATTTTGGACAGAGGCCAGCTGCAGAGATGAAAGGGAGGCTGAACCCAAGGCAGGGAACAAAGCCATGGATCAGCCTCCACCCACTGGGAACCGTTCTGAGGAGTCTGACTTGTTTTCTTTTCCCTTGGACTCTGAAATGTTCACACTGAGCATCCTGTTGAGATGCTTTTCTCCTTTGGAGCAGTTTGCTCAGGTATCCACAGCCCTTCCGTGATTCTCAAACCACCTTGTGTTGGTTATGAATTGATGTTGTGGGGTGGGCAAGGGGCGAGGCAGGAAGTGAAGCCCCACGTCACCAGTTTTCTCCAGAATGTTCTCTGAGAGACACCATCCAATCACTTCCCAATGTCAGGGACATTTGCCTGCTTCTCCTCCCCAGGAGAGCCTGGGTCCCAGTGTGGAGTCCAGCTGGTCACAGGGACTCTGGGGACGCCACTGCCTGTGGCCAAAGGAAGGCCAGGGTTATCCTCCCTCAGCAAAAAAGCCAAGTTGATTTCATGGTGTGTGTTTTTTTTTTAATTTATTTTTTAAATATATTTTTTATTGTTAATAGTATTACGGATGTCTCCCATTCTCCCCCACCCCCACACTTCTCCCCACAGACCCTACCCCCGAACCCAGGTCTTCACCACCCTATTGCCGTGTCCATGAGCTATGCATATCTCTATATATAAAAGCCTAAGCAACCATTACAACGGGTTGACTGCTCAACCAGTCATGGGTCGCTATGATGCACACTGCCCCCTGGTGGTCAGTGCACTCCCACAGCGGGAGTGCCCCTCAGCCAGTAGCCTGGCTCATGGCTGGCGAGCGCAGCTGTGGAGGCGGGAGCAGTGGAGGTGGCAGGCGCAGCGGGGCCAGGATGAGTGTGAGCGGCAGGCGCCTGGCCCAGCTCCGGCTCCTCCCCAGCCACCTGCTGCTTCTTGCACTGCTACATCCTTCGGGGGATGTCGGACTGCCAGTTTCGGCTGGATCCTGCAGTCCAGGCAGTCTGACATCCCCCGAGGGGTCCTGGATAGCGAGATGGCGCAGGGCAGGCTGAGGGGCCTCTAGTAAGTATATAAGTTCTTTGGTTTATCTCTTCTCGTCCCCCAACCCCACATCGAGGTATGTCAGTCTGTTCCATACCTCCCTACTTCGGGTCTTATTTTGTTAGTCAATTCATTTTGTTCACTAGATTCCACAAATAAGTGAGATCATGTGATATTTGTCTTTCTGCTTTTGTTTTTAAAATAAGTGTTGCTACTCTTCCAAGGATTAGGAATTAAAACTCAAAGAAGTTTCTCAATTTTGTACCCAATACTGTACAATGCAACCACTCTTTTAAGTTCCCACTGCTTACATCTCCCCACGCGTGTTTATAGGGTGAGATAGAGTCTGTGCGTCTATCACTTTTATTTCTGCCCAAAGAAATCCTCCGTGTTGTTACTGAGTTTTCAGTTTGTAGTCCCTTGACGAAGAAATATAAGTCTATCGGGGTTTAATTATAAATTCTATTTCAAGGCTTCCTCTCTAGAGAGGAACAGAGCCCAGGCAAACCTCACTGCCTCTCCGCCTCCCCCCCCACCTTCTATTAATGGAAATGTTCAAATTACCTAAAACAAACAAACGAAAAAGCCCCAGCGCCTGAGTGTCCCTTTACGCTTTCAAATGTTCAGCTTCCGTCTCTAATCAGGGCCGGTCCTCACCTCAGACACAGTTACTCTTCTGAGCACCTTCGTTTGAATGGTTCCCTTTCAGCTGTTTTCTCTTTTTTTGTGGGTCTGTAAACTTTTGAAGATTCAGTTATGCAAAGGAGGTTGGTTACTGTCGTCAAAGGAGGGGAAAGCCCGAGATGGTGTGAAAGAAGCCGTTGGCAGCAGAGGGGCTGTTTCCTGAGCAAGCTGCCCTGCCCCTGGTCTTCATTAGAGATTAATATGCCTCCACTTAAGTCACGATCTCTCTGTCTGGTTGACAGCTTGTCCCTTGCAATGAATCGTATCCACCAAAGCTCAGCTGGCAACAGAGGTGACCAAAGAGTCACTTTTTGATGCAAATTTAGGCCACGTGATAGTCAGAGAGAGCAATGGGACTTTGTAGCCTGCAGGAGGGCTTTCACGAACATTGCAAAATCTGATCTTTAGAACAGCTGTGTGGCGACAAGAATAGTCGCAGACGGCTCACTCTGTGTCAGGTCCTGGTTCACCATCCTTACTTGTGCTAACCCATCTGCTTCACACAACTCATCCTCTGAAGTCGGTATTGTCCCCTCTTATTCCCTCAGATAAGGAAACTGAGGTCACATGGCTCATAAGGGGCTGAGGTGGGATTTGAACCCAGGTACAAGGGTTTATGCTAGCTATCCTGTCCCCTCCCCTCCCAGGAGGTGGTCATCCTGCCCACTTTACAGTTAGGGAAGTGGGGATCCACAGCCTATCTCAGAGACGCTCCCATGAGAGGTAGAAAGGAGAGTTAAAACTCGGGTGTCTACTTCCAGTCCTGCACATTACATCGCCTGCCTCCCTCACTGCCCTCCGTACCCAGGCCACATGGGGACGAGTGGTCTGTCCTCTGGCAGGCCAGGACGTGGGGGCACTCACCTCAGGCACAAAAATGAAGGGGTCTCAAAAAAACTCAGTAATCAAGATAAATAACAGATATGAAATGTTTTTTAAAATGAAATTAATACAAAATCCATAATGATCAAGATGCTGAAAATTTAACTAAAGACAGGCTCAGTCCAGTCCCAGATTCCTTTTCTAGCCCTTTCCCCAATTCTGGGCATTTTTAAAAAATATATATTTTATTGATTTTAGAGAAGAAGGGAGAGGGATAGAGAAATAGAAACATCAATGATGAGAGAGAATCGTTGATTAGCTGCCTCCTGCACGCCCCACGCTGGGGATTGAGCCCGCAACCCGGGCATGTGCTGTGGCCCAGGAATTGAACTGTGATTCCTGGTTCATAGGTCCACACTCAACCACTGAGCAACACCAGCTGGGCTCTGGTCATTCTTATTGACTCTAATTCCTTCAAGCTTTGCTCTTGAAGAACTAATGGAAAATCTTAGGATATCACTAATTTATTCCAAAGGCACTTATTTATTTACTTTTCTTGAATTTATTGGGGTGACATCAGCTAATAAAACCATACATGTTTCAAGTGTACAACTCAATAAAACATCATCTGCACACCCAAGGGTATTTCCATTTAATACCTCGGGTGTGATGGAATTCGACTCCATAAGAATTGCCAGAATTGGGGCAATGGCTTGAAAAGGACTTGAGGTGGGACTGAGGCTGTCTTTACTTAAATATTTGACATCTCGTTTCATCATGGCTTTTTATATTAATTTTAATTTTTAAAAATATTATTTATTTTGATTAATGAGCATTTTGGCAACCTTGGACATTTTGTTCACATTTAATATAATGGAGACCAGCGAAGAAGGAACCATTTTCAAAATCAGAGGAATGACACCAAAGCGAAGTTTCAGATGGAGTGACAGGAAGGTAGCGGGACACCTGGGACAGGTGCCTAAGGTTGGGGCACCCGCCCTGGCAGGCTCCCTCCAGAAGGGCTCAACACATACTTGCATGATAAGTCTGGGAGATGATAGGTCAGTGTCTCCTAGAAGTTCAATAAGTTGCCCAAGGCCAAACAGCTAGCACGTGGTGAGCTAGGATCAGAACCTGATTCTTCTCTTCATGGGAAAGCCCTGGGCAAAGGTCTCTTTCTGGGATGAGTCTCGAGTAAGCAGGAAAGAGCATGGAGGTGGTGGGTAGAATATTCAGTATGTGTACTGAAATGCCATGTTATGGCTTTTAAATACAGAGAAAACCCAAAAGAAATAAGTAAGTACTTTAGCAGTAAAAAATACATAAAATAATGTTGCATCAGTACCTTGTTGAGGTATCATGGAAGGATGTAAACTGCACATTCACAGGTGTAAAATTTGGTCAGTTTTGGCATACGTACACACCTGTGAAATCATTCCCACATCAAGACAACGTTGTTATCACCCCCAGAAGTTTCCCTGTGCCCTCCACCCACCACTGTCTCCAGGCGACCCTGGTCTGCTGTGTGTCACTGTGGATTAGTTTATATTCTCTAGTGTTTTATATAAAACTAGAGGCCCAGTGCACAAATTCATGCATGGGTGGGGTCTGATCGGGCCCTGATCAGGGCCAGGCCTGCTGGGGGAAGGGGCTGCAGGTGATTGGCCAGCAGGCTCCGCCCCCGATTGGGGTTGGGGAGCCTATTGGGAGCAGGGCCGGACATGGGGAGGGACTGTGGGTTGTGAACCAGCCGGCCCTGCCCCTGAATGGGGTGGGGGGTGTTGATCAGGGATGGGGTGGTCAGGGGGAGGGGCTGCAGGAGGTTGGCTGCCAAGCCCCGCCCCCTATTGGGGTTGGGGGGTGCAATCAGGGGCGGACTGGCCAGGGGGAGGGGCTGCGGGCCTATCATGGTGGGGCCAGCTGATCAGGGGCTGGCTGGGAATGGGGAAGGGAGGGGGCATTTGGCTGGCCCTCCCCGCTCTTGACTGGGGTTGGAGAGTCTGATCAGGGGCAGACCGGCAGAGGGAAGGGGCCGCGAGGTTGGCCAGCTGGCCTTTGCTGGCCACAGTGGGCATCATAGCAACCGGTCATTATGGTCGTTATGGCCATTATGGTCACTGGCTTTTTATATATATAGATGAATTCATACAGTACAAGTCCCTTTTGTTTGACTTCTTTCACTCAGCATATTGTTTTGAGATTTATTCATGCTGTTGTGTGTACCACCAGTTCATCCCATTTTACTGCAGAATACTATTCCATTGTATGGATATATGACAATGTATTTATCCATCCATCTGCTGGTGTTTGTTTTCAGTATCTTAATTTTTTACATACATATAATAGATTTTTAGATACTTGATCCTGCTTAAAAATGACATGTTCTTCCTGAACTCTTAAATACCCTGATATGGCAGGGGCAATGATGTGTTCCCCTACCCCTGCTTCATATTGTTCCTGCCCAGAAACACAGGAAATACGCTTGTCTGTCCCTTTGTACACAGATGGGGCCCTATGGCTAGTTGTGGCCAATACAGTATGAGCAGAGGAGATGGGCCCTACTGCCCAGTGGAGGCAGCAAGAAGCCCCTGTGCAGTTCTCCACTTTCTCTTCCCATTGGGCAGGGTGAGTGGAGGCCCCCATTTGCTGGCAGAACTCTTGGATGGAACCAGGTGGGGCCGCTGAGTCACCAGGTGGAAGAAGCTGCCTTGGAGAGACACTTGACTTATAGTTGACTTTGTGTCCGTGAGAAATAACCTCTTGTGTGATTTGGGCTTGTTTGTTACTGCAGCATAAGCCTAGCCTTTCCTGACCAACACACTTGAGCTAAAGTTTAGCTTCACACGTTAAGTAAAGCATCATCCTCTCTTTATAGATACAAGGAGGTGTGGCCATGGCTAAGGCTGTATGGAGTCCAAATTAATGAGATTTTTACTATTTAGAATCATCTGAGAAATCAACTAATATTGTACTAGTATTAGACCACTTTCCCCTTTGGTACATGAGAAAGAAATGTAAGTATTCAGAAGAGGAGCATGGAGGGAGGCAATAAAAAAAAGGAAAAAACATTTATTCCTCATTATCATGTACCAGCAATTCACCTACGTTAGCTTATTTGTCACAACTCTGAGGAGATATTTATAGTCTCATTTTTACAAAGGAAACACTGAAACACAGAGGTTCCCAAGGATACACTGCTGGCAGGAGGCAGCTTAGGAGTTAAAATCTAGGTCAGCCTAACTCCCAGCTGCCTAACTGCTGTCCCATCAAGTTGGGGAGTGCAGGAAGATGTGAGAAACACAGCCCCTACCCAGTCACTGCCACCCCTTGCTACATGCTCAAGCCAGGGAGCAACAGGTAGAAGGTGGGCGCTTGGGCAGAAATGATCCACAACGCAATGGACAGTTGACCTTGGCACATGACTAAAGCCCACCCAGCTCTGGCCAAGCTAGCACAGCCAGGTGAAGGGCAGGTGGCAGGCAGAGTAGAGCCTGGAGTCAGGTTTCTTGGTTTGCAACCTGAGGCAAAGTCAGTGAACCCTCTCAAGCCTTAATTCCCAAGTGTGAAGTAGGGATGATCTATCCAAGCAGAGGAAAAACCTGAAGTGGCATGTAAATGAGGGTTTGTCCCAGTCTCTCTTGACACCCCCCCAGGTGACATTTCAGGCACAGCCATGCGGGCCCTGTGGTGTGGATGAGATGGGCATGAGAGACGGTCTCCTGGCTCCCCTCACGATGCTGTTATTGAAGAAAGCCCTACTCTCTGTTCAATATCTTTTCCTGCTAACCCTCACCCGAGGACATTTTTCCATTGATTTTTAGAGAGAGTGGAAGGGACAGGGAGAGACACAAAGAGAGAAACATCAATGCGAGAGAGACGCATTGATTGGTTGCCTCCCGCATGTGCCCAGACCGAGGCTGGGGATCGAGCCTGCAGCCGAGGTGCGTGCCCTCGACTGGAATCAAACCTGTGACCTTTCAGTCCTGGGGCCGACACTCTAACCCCTGAGCCACACCAGCTAGGACTGTTCAATATCTTTTTAAGGGTGCCTTGTGCAAACCTCACATCTCCAACTATTCTTGCTAAGAAAATGCTTGTGAGAAGCCTGCAGGGTCAAGACTCTCTGAGACTGAGAGCTACTTCATCCCAACTCGCTTCCGCTGAAGAGTTTTTGTCTTCTGATTAGACTTCTCTCGCAAAGAACTCAGGAGTCGTAGCTGGGCCAGGCAGCAGAGGCCCTCACCTCCCATGAGGACTTGCCCGTTTCTGCAGAAGAGGCACCTTTCCAGGTGGGAGGGAGCATTCTTCCTGTCAGCCGGAGGCCCCAACTCTGCTGCTCTGGTGGGGCCCCAGCCTGGGGCAGAGGAGCTGAGGAAGTCGGTTACAATTAGCAGTGAAATACCTTGCAGTTATGGGCTCGAAGTTGTAGCCACATTATAGAACATTAAATATATGAAACTGCTGCCTTTGTAGGGTAAGACCTACTATATTCTATCGCTTGACACGTTCTAGGAAAGAGCGTGATCTCGCCCTAACTGTTGCTGTTTCTTTCCCTGTTCTTCCTTGTTTGTTATTTGTTTTTTATCAAGCCTTGCATATGAACAAGAAGATAGATGCAATACAAATACATACTTTAAGTAAAGTTTCATCCTCGTAAATAAGTAAACTGGACTTCTTTTGCATATTAGATATATTGAACTCTGCTAAAAGCTAGGGAGTAGGAAAGGGTATACAACCATAGCACTGGCTTTTTTTTTTTCAGGGAGAAAAGATAGAAAAAGAAGAGGGTTGGGTTGTTTATATTAAATCATCTGGGGAAAAAATTGTGAGACACTAAAAGTAAGCATCACCTCCTCCCCACAAAACAGACTCCACTCTGAACTATCTGTATGTTAGAACTAAAGATTATTTAATTATACGATAAAGGTAATAGTCTTTGGATTTTATTATTGGGTGTTATACCCCATAGAAACAATCATTGGTCAGCTATAAATGCATTGAAGCATAAAATACTTTACTAAGGCTGTGATTATTCAAGTGTGGTTTCTAAAGATTCCTGAACCTTTAATTCCATTCTCCATGGTGCTTCTAAGCTATGCATGTAGTTAGCATATGCACATTCTTAGTAACAAATCACTGCATCTCTTCTACACTTAAGCTCTTGGCTATGACCATATTAATAGGTCCCTGGGTCCTTTAAAGGAAAGGTTCTTCGTATAAATAGAGATAAAGCAATCGAAGTGCATCTGGGGGCCTGCTGGTGTATTTCACATCCACACACCCACCCTGATACCCAGAGGCCTTTGAGGGATGCTGGTGCTGATGATGAGGCAATGACAGGGTTCACCCAACCACACTGCAAGTCAGCGGAAAGGGGTCTTAAGTATAAATGGATGACATTTCACAGAACTCTGAGGTAAAATAAATAACAGGATACTTTTATATGAGCTGTTGTAAAAGCCCTGGTCACAAACTCCTAGGGGTACGGAAAAGCGTGTTTAGGCCTAGACTCCATCACTAGATGGAGATGAAGGGAGAAGGAGAAACTCAGTGGAATCTCTAGCTGACAGCAAACCATAGGAAGCGAAGCTCACAGTTACCTGGTATAAATACGCATCAATGAAATTCGCGAGCTAGTGGCTGATCAGGCACCTGTTGGAGTAGAAGCAGGGAAGTGGCCTCCGGGTCCCCAGCAACGGTGCTGTCACTCCTGGGCCCACTTCATCCCGCTTCTGAACTTCTTTCCCCTCTCCCTTCTCTTTCCTTCCTTTGTTCCCACCCCCGGACAAGTTTTCAATAATTTAAAAGCCCGTGTCTATTCTCAGTGAGTTCCACCAGGCAAGCCTCAAATCTGACTTTCAAAGTTCCATAGCTAAGTAAATACTTTCTATTTAAAAACTTTTTAAATAGTAAAAGCACTAGCATGCCCTCCCCCTAGAATGAACAAACAAATGTTAACATTTTGTCATAAAAAAAAAAAAAAAAAAAGCAACAGCCCTAGCTGGTTTGGCCCAGTGGATAGAGCGTCGGCCCATAGACTGAAGGGTACTGGGTTCAATTCCGGTCAAGGGCATGTACTTCCTTGGTCGGGGCTCCTGTGGAGGCAACCAATCGATGTGTTTCTCTCACATCAATGTTTCTCTCTGTGTCTCTCCCCCTCTCTTCCACTCTCTCTAAAAATCAATGGGAAAATACCCTGGGGTGAGGAGTAACAAAAACAAAACATGAAACAGAAGCAACACTGCAGATGAAACGCGGGCCTCCCAGCCCTGCCTCCCAGGCATGCATGCTCGGGAACTTTGCCTTCTTCTAGTTGTGTCACGCGTTCGCTGCACGGATCTGTGCACGGTATTGCTGTGTCATCATCTTCCCGGAACATGCAGCCTTCGGTTCCGTGGCTCTTTTCCCCCAGCTCTGAGCCTGAGCCACATGAGCACAGACTCCCTTCGTTCCTGGAACTGCCCTGCCGCGTCTCTCCCTGCGAGCGTTCCTCGGCGTGTTCATTCCCAGTTTGTCTTCGATCTGTTGCTCTTTCTATTTCAAACAGCCCTGTGACTTCAGAGAGCACACGTGGCCTCGGCTTTTCTGGGGACTGCCAAATGACTCTGCCGAGGGGCCGCGTGGATTTACACTCCCACTGGCGGGGTGTGAGCCCGTCTGCTTGTTTCTCATCCTCTCCCTCCATTGGTCAGACGTTTTGATTTCTGCTCATCGGGGAGCCTTTAGTGGTTTTAACTTGCATTTCCCTGCGGATTAGCAAGGTTAGCACATGCTCAACTAGGGATGTTAGCCACCCAGATGTCCTCTCACAG
Source organism: Ia io (assembly GCA_025583905.1). Classification (NCBI taxonomy): domain Eukaryota; kingdom Metazoa; phylum Chordata; class Mammalia; order Chiroptera; family Vespertilionidae; genus Ia; species Ia io. The sequence continues at coordinate 41,429,858 of JAJQQW010000018.1, forward strand.
GCACTGTCTGTCCCTGTCCTTTGACATGCTGCCATTGGGCTAAGTCTTTTTCATATTCATTTCTTGTTCTTTGCACACTCTGAAGATAGCCCTTCATCTGTTTTATTTGTTGCATATAATCCTTTATCGGTTTTATCTGTTGCAAATATTTTCTCCTAGCCTGCCATCAGTCTTTGAACACTTTTATGATGTCGCTATAGGACAGATGTTTTTCATTTTGGTGAGCGCAGATGTATCCACTTTTTGAGTTCCGCTTTTTGTGTCATCTCTAAGAAATCCTTGCCTGCCCTTAAGGTCATGCAAATATTTTCAAGTTTTGTTTTTCACATATAGGTGTTCAGTTCCATCAGGATGCATGAGGTGAGATTCTAATTTTATTTTTTCCATTTCTGTTTTTCCCCCATTGGGATAGGCAGCTGTCCCAATATCCCTGATTTGTAGGGCCATTGCTATCACACCCCCAAAACCCAAAATGTCTAAAATGTCTAGGGTGGTTTCTGGGCTCTTTATTCAGAACCATTTTTTTTTTTTTATCTTCTTCCTACCTTTTCTACCCAGTTCATCTGCATAAGTTTATGAAGTTTATTTTACTTAATTGAAATTTACATAGAAAGTCACAAGTAATTTTTCTGGCTTAAGGAAAGAGCACTGACTGAACTTTTTTTTGGATGCAGTTTGGTAAATGTTAAATAAAACAAAGACTAGGAGGGTTGGCGAGTTAGGAGAAAAGAACTCAAGTTGCTGAGCACCTGATATTGTTCCCAAATGATCGTGTTTAATAGCTGAATGAAGCAAAGAACAAAATAATGCCAGGGTGAGGATTAATAACAACAAGAAAGAATTGCAAGTCTGGGCTTAGCTTATTAACTCATTTCATCTTCTCAGTAGCACTTTGAAATAAGTTTTATCTCATACTCGCTTTATAGATGAGAAAATGGGAGACTCAGAGTTCTGTTACTTGCTCCAAGTGATAGAATGAGTGAGGTGAGAGGCAGAATTGGGCCTGACACTGTAGCCTGTCTCCAAAGACCTTGGCCTCTCCACCCAGCCACAAACATTAAAGAATGTACACGGGCCCTGGATGGTTTGGCTCAGTGAATAAAGTGTTGGCCTGCAGACTGAAGGGTCCCGGGTTCAATTCCAGTCAAGGGCACATGCCTGGGTTGCGGGCTCAATCCCCAGTGGCCAATCAATGATTCTCTGTCATCACTGATGTTTCTATCTCTCCCTCCCTCTCCTTTCCTCTCTGAAATCAATAAAAAAATATATATTTTAAAGAACATGCACGGGACCAGGCCACTCAGCTGGGAGAGGTCACTTCACCCAGTGCCCACAGCCCTCTGAGCCCAGGGATGGAGCCAGATCATACCTTTCGCTGAGCATCTGTTACTCTGTACCAGGCAGTTTATACACATGACCTCATTACCTTTGTTGACCTTTAACAAATATTTCTCCAGCAAAATGGCTTTATTTGGGAACTACAAAGGACTGCAATTTGGGCCCTGGAGGGGTGGCTCAGGGGTAGACCTTCTGCCAGGGCACCAAAGGGTCATGGGTTTGATTCCCAATCCAAGCAGGTATGGGAGGCAACTAGACGATGTGTCTCTCTCACATCAATATTCCTCTCTCTCTCCACCTCCTTCCCTTCCAAAATCATGGGGGGAAATATCCCCATGTGAGAATTAACAATAACAAAAAAGAATGGCAATTTGGGACAGGCGTTCTAATGGTGAACCAAATCCAGAGAAACAAAGGCGAGGAATACTCTTTCATTGACTTGGAGGGGCTGTTGTAAAGGAAGAGTCCATTGGAGGATAGTGAAAGTGTGAAGTATAGTGGCTTCTCATTGGCTGAGCATGGCGGTCTCCCATTGGCTGAGCTGTTCCTAGAGGTAGCAATAGAGTATCACTTCCCGTTGGAGATACCTGTCTTCCTCTTGGGGTCAGTAGTGTGCTTTTAGTGACATGTTAATGGGACCGCTCTTCTAGTCTCCTGATTCCATTTTAAATGAGGCTTCTGTTTATTAATTTTCAAACCTTACACCAATCCTGCAAAGTAGGAATTATTGTTCTGCAATTGCAGACAAGAAGTAAGCATTTTCCTAAAGTCACTCTGCTACTAAGAGGGAGCACCAGGGTAGCAGGTAAAAAAAGGCTCCTGGCCTGGCCAGTTAGTTAGCTCAGTTGGTTAGAGTGTTATCCTGATACTCCCAAGGTTGTGGGTTCAGTCCCCAGTTGGGGCACATACAAGAATCAACCAATGAGTGCATAAATAAGTCTCTCTCTCCCCCCCCCCCCTAAAAATAAGAAAAATCAATTTTTTCAAAGGAAGAATAAATTAAAAAATAAAAGAGGGCTCCTACCCTTTCCCCTGCCCCTGGGTGGACAAGCTAGCTGTACCAGGCTCAGCGGACAGAGCACAAGCTGGATCTCAGTTTCCAGAGCCCCTCCGCCAGATGCCCTTGTGTAACCACAGCCTGCAGACTGGAACATGGAGGCCCTGGTAGGTTGACCTTAAGTTGGTCAGACTCCAAACACTTGTTCTATTTCTCCACATCCCATTGTTTCAGAGAGTACCTCACAAACTCTTCTGGTTCCAGACTCTTTGGCTAAAACAAAGGACTCCAATGGCCAACCCATTTCAACCTCCCAGTGGAGCAGCACCTAGGTAGCAGCAGGGAATTATTTAGGTAATTTATTCATCTGAAGTTGTGGTCAACTCATATTTGAACCACAGTGCATACTGGGTCATAAAAATCTATTTATTAAGGAAAAAAGTAAGTCTGAGTCATGATGCCAGGTATTGCTATAGCCAGACTTTGTAGAAGAGACGAAGTAGAGTTCCCTGCATTCTCCAGTATGATGCTGACTCATTATTAATATGCTGCTAATATATTATTACTAAGTGCTTGAGAGAGGTAAATAAAAATGCAAGTCATTGAAAGGGTTGCATTTTGGGATTAGCTCATAGCCGCTAGTGACCTCATTTTGAGAACCACTTCCTTAAACAAAAGTTAGACTACATTGAGTTTCTCCAAATTCCCAATAGAAATCCTAGTTTGGGAATATTCCAGAGCATTTGTTACTGACTGCATACCTGAGGAGTTCCCCATTCTTTCTACTAGTGGATGTGGACAATTCTCAGAACCGTGTCCACATGACAGTGGCTTATCTAGGCCCCAAACAGCAGCGCCCTCACACATCCAGAAAGAGATCATCCAAATGAAGACCTGGAAAGGCCTCTGAGGACCGGATTCAAATGATACTGGAAGGAAGGATGAAACGGTGGTTATAACTGTGCCAGGAATATGATAAGCCACAAGGAGTAGGGACAAATGACCTTATTGAAGTTCTAGAGAAAAAAAGAGTCCACATGTCCTAAATCCAGATATTGTTCTCAAAAGACCATGTTTAATAGCTGAATGAAGCAAAGAACAAAATAATGCCCATCAGGGGGAAATAGAGACGCTGTGACCAATCGCTGCCTACTCCACATTTACAACCTTTCCTGACCAGGCAGCTGTTGGCTCCCACTTCATTGAGTTAAGACTCTTGTTCCTGCATTTGCTCTTTTCTGGCCTCATATCAGCCTCCTTAGCTAATTGCTTCTGTTCAGTGCCTGTCCTTCAGGCGATCCTTTAATGAAAATGGCAGCAAAATGACACACTTTGCTTTACCCTTCTGGGCAAAGGAGGACAACTTCCTTTGCTTTTGGAGAGGGGATCCTCCTTTGCTTCTCCTGTAGTCTCCACTGTGGCCCCGAGGAAAGTATGCCGCCCTGGGCGTGGGAACTCGGCTGTTCCAGGCCACCAGGTTCAGTCCCCAAGGATTCCTTGCTGTTTGGACTGAGGGCTACCAACATCTTTCTCAGGAACAAATGCCCTCTTTTGTGGCTCCCTGTTTGCTGCTGCTGGTTCTTCTCCAGTTGCCTTTTCTAACCCAGTCTGTGTCCCAACTGTGTTCACAGCGACACCTCAGCTGGATGGGACTTGGAGCCTGTGTCTTTTAGTCACTGGTGTGTTATGAATCAAGAGCATGCTGCCTGGCCAGCGTGGCTCAGTGGTTGAGCATCGATCTACTAGGTGTACCGGTTAATCATGCGGATTTTTTTTCAATTAATGGAATTACACATATGTTAATATACACTGAGTAGCTAGATTATTATCTCTGAATGCATAATAATCTGGCAACTCAATATATATATATTAGAGGCCCGGTGCATGAATTTGTGCATGGGTGGGGTCCGGCCAGCCTGGCCAGGGGGAGGGGACATGGGCGGTTGGCCAGCCTGCCTGCTGGTTGAACACCTGGTCGAGGGGACAATTTGCATATTAGCCTTTTATTATATAGGATATACACTGAGTGGCCAGATTATTATGCATTTAGAGGTCATAATAATCTGGCCACTCAGTGTATATGCGACTTGATATGTATGCTGTTTTGTTGTATTTACAACAAGCTTCAAAACTTCATATGTCAAATTTTCTGAAGGTATTAACATCATAGATATTTTTACACTTAAAAATGTCGAATTTCGTGCCAAAAAAAAAGAGCATTTGCAGGAAGTTTTAATTCATTACTTTATTTTGAAGAAAAGTGGTGCTGAAAGTTATCGTATACTTCGGGAAGCTTATGGTGAACATGCTCCATCTCAAGATACTTGTGAACGCTGGTTTAAGAGCTTTAAAAGTGATGATTTTGATGTTAAAGACAAAGAATGTCCAGGTCAATTGGGACCACACTTTGATTGTAAAACCACCAGAATGGGCCAGAAGACACAGCAAAGTAATTTTGCTTCATGATAACGTACCATCACACACCTCAAAACCAGTTAAAGACACGTTAAAAGATCTTGCCTGGAAAGTATTAACCCACCCGCTGTATTCACCAGACCTTGCTCCTTCAGATTACCACTTGTTCCGATCGATGGCACACACACTTTCTGAGCAGCACTTCAAAACATACAAAAAAGTGGAAAATTGGATCTCTGAATGATTTGCCTCAAAACAAGAAAAGTTCTATTGGGACGGTAGCCACAAATTACCTGAAAGATTGGGGAAATGTGTAGCTAGTGGTGGACATTACTTTGAATAAAGCACTTTTGATATTTCTCTTGAAATTATTGTGTTTGCTTTGATTACAAAATCCGCGTTATTAACGGGTACACCTGGTATGAACCAGGTGGTCACGGTTTGATTCCCGGTCAGAGCACATGCCTGGGGCTGTGCAGGGGACAGCCAATCAATGATTCTCTCTCATCATTGATGTTTCTATCTCTCTCTTCCTCTCTGAAATCAATAAAAACTTATATATATATATATATATATATGCGTGGAGACTGCTTCCTTGGAAATGAACACGGTCTCATTCCACAGGCATGATCTTGCAGCCCTGTGCTAGTCTCGTCTGTAGTAAAGCAACCTAAAGCTCTGAGCTGGCTCTTTAGAAAAGAACCCAGAGTTGGTCCCCCCACAAGGAATGCTAACATTTGGCATTGTCTTAGCCAGAACCGATGAGAACATATTTCTTCTTTTACCTTGACCCTGCCCACCCCACCCCCCTCCCCCAACCCCTGATCCACCCAAGGTAAAAAAAGAAGTGGAAACTAATTCATCTCGATGAATGTGGGCAACACACAGTTTTACTGTTTTGGAAAAAAAAAAAAAAAAAAGAGAGAGAGAGATCTTCCCATTAAATAAGAAACAGGCCAAATAAGAAAACGATTTATCTGGCCAAGTCCTCGTGCCATAATTTTGTTGGCACGCCTTATCCAACGTGGGATCCTAGAATTTCAACATTGGAAGCGATTTGGAAAGTCTCGCGGCCCAACCTTCCAACAGGCTCTCGGGTGTCCCCCGTGCACGTGGCTCCGAAACCTGGCTGCACACCAGCGGGCCCGAAGGCACTTGTTCAAAATAAAAGTCGTTTGGCCTCCCCGCTGCGAGGCTCTGGCTCTGTCGACCTGTTTAGTTTGAGTAACACCCAGCTGATCCTGATGTGGCCACCACAGAACTCCCTTCCGGAACCAGCACAGTGTCGCCGTGTCTGGGCACTCGGCCAAGGTCAGGAGCCTTTGCTTGGTCGTCTCCAGCACCTGGCCCTCACTGCCGTCCGGCTGGGCAGCTCTGACTTGCAGAAGTTCATCCTCAGTCTCCATAGAAATAGCTCTGCCCTGGCCGGTTTGGCTCCGTGGACTTGAAGGGTCCCGGGTTCGATTCTGGTCAAGGGCACGACCCTCAGTTGCAGGCTCCTCCCCGGCCTGGGCCCTGGTCAGAGCGGTGCAGGAGGCAACCAATCGATATGTTTCTCTCACATCAATAGTTCTCTCTGTCTTCCCCTCTCTCTTCCACTCTCTCTAAAAATCAATGGGAAAATATCCTTGGGTGAGGATTTTAAATAGTAAAAAAAAAATAAATAAATCAAAGAAATAGTTCTCCTTAGAACTTCTTCCCACGGACTCTACATCCCCACCTTGGAGCTGCCTGGAGCCGTCTGCCCACCAGCGTGCTGTCTGCCCACCAGAGAGCCTCCAGCTGTGTGAAGAGGGTGCTCGTGGGTCTGCCCTGGGAGCCCTCCGACTGCACACCCGGGGCAGCCCCCGTGCTCCGTGGTCCTGACCTCCCCCCCGCGGGTTCCTCTCCTGAGGGCACACCTGCCTCTGGACTTGAGAATTCAATAAACCCAAGTTCTAATCCAAGTTCCACTCCTCACTGGCAGAGGGGTGCGGCACGGTGTTTAGCCTCTGGGAACCTTCCCTTGGTCATCTGAGAAGTGTAGGCGACAGATGGCTGTGGGGCCAGCCCAGAGCCGTCCCACAGAGGGTCTCCAAGGCAGCCCCCACCCCCATCCCCCGGTGGTCCGTGCTTCTCTTGGAGTGAGCGGGAAATCGTTCCCTGGGCCGGTAGACGCTGGAAGAGGACCAGGAGAGAGCACTGAGCTAAGGCGGCAGGTGGGAAACTCCAGCCCCAGGCACCCTGGAAAGCCTGAGAGGTTTGGACTTCAAGTGCAGCTTTCTGGAAACATCCAGGGACTTACTCTCTGCAGCTCAATAGCTCAAGATAGAAATGCACCCAGGCAGTTAGCCATTGGGGCTTTGCAAACAAAGGACATGTGGATGTGAAAATAGATTGAATAAGTAGAGCCAGATGGTCTTGAAAATACTGAAGTCTGACTCCAGCTCACGCTCCTGGGTTGGATGGAGGAGAAACGGACAAACTCAAAGTAGCAAAAGCACTGACCACCTCCTTTCCTTGGAAAGAATAATACAAGTTCCTATCTCTCACCTCCTCGTTACACCATCACGATATACCAGATCCAAAATCCTTGGCTAAGGTGTCCAAGCAATTTGGCAGGCCCCTGAATTAAAGCCAAACATCTCGCCCCTCCTCCCCCCACCCCAAGTCCCCTGCATATCAATGTGCCTGCCTTCGAGTGCCTTAGATTTAGACCATGTCATCTTGTTCCCGATCCCGTCTGCCACCAGCCCCCGTGCTGGCTGCCCCGTCTCCTTCAAACAGACCCTGAGCACACGGCCCACACCAGGGCCCCCTCCCACTCTGCCCCCACGGTTGTTAATGCTTGATTCTAGACAACAGAAACTCTTTATCTTTGACTTTGTAGTGTCCTGGGGTGGCGGTCATCTGAACCCCATTCCCAACTTGGGGGAATTCTCCACTTATGTTTCTGAGCATTAGTAGCCTACCTCCCCATCACAGAGGGGGGTATGGGGGGGGGGGGGGAGATTCTAGTTGGAGCGTGTGTTGCATTCCTGCCCCAACCACGAGTCTGTTGACACGTGGCTTGGTTTGCCAAATCAGATGCTGCCACTCCAGGCTGTGAATCTCAAGGTGGGAGACAAAGAAGCAGAGAGAGGAGAACATCCTTTCAAAAAAAAAAAAAAAAAAAAAATCCCTCGTCTGCCTAAGTCACTTAGAGCCGGTTTCCACTCCTTTCAAGGTCAAGGTGTTCAAGGCTGGGCTGGGAAGGCAGGCAGGGATGAGGTCCCAAGTCTGTGCTTGGGAATGCACGCTGCTCCACTCCTCCCCGCAGAGCCCACCAGAGTCCCCAGCCACCCGGTTTTCCTGGCACTGAGGGGGTTTCCAGAGCGTGGGCTTCAGGGCTTGAACTGACCTCGTCTGACCCCTGTGGGCTTAGAAGCGTCTGGGTGTGCCACCAAGTTGCAAAGAACTGAGAGTTTGTTCATACTAGTGTGTCCTGGAGAAGAAAAGGGTCCCCAGCATGCCCTCCTGGAGAGAGCCTCCTGAGTCACAGCCTCCCTGGGGGCAAATGCTCTGTTTTAGGGAGTGACTCAGTCCAAATATTTTGCTGTGAGCAGAGGTGGATTTACCAGGAAGCCTCAGAGACCCTCGTTTGCCCTGGGAGGGGCCAAGCAATTATCCACAGGATCACGTGGTATGTGGTTATTTGTTTAAGATGGGAACAAATGTATTTATGCCGACGCAGAATTGGAATTTGGGTTTCTCTCTCTGTTAAAGGGACACAAGCTTGCTTGTTTGTTGCAATGACAGTGGACATCTGATGTTATTCCGTATCAGTTTCAGCTGTTCAGCACAATGGTTACACAGTCAAGCACTTCACAGGGTGGTCCCCCTGGTGTGTCAAGTACCACCCCGGCCCCATACGTAGTTATTTCAATACTAGAGGCCAAGTGCACGAAAATTTGTGCACTCAGACAGGGGGTCCCTCAGCCCAGCTTGCGCCCTCTTGCAGTCTGGGACCCTAAGCTGCAGTCTGGCCTCCCTCTGCCGGAGGCAACTGGGTAGGCCGATCAGGGGACAGCACTGGCTAGCGAGCGGCCCCATCCCCCGATCGCCCCTCTGCTGCCGCTGGTCACCACCATCTCCCCCCCACCCCATTGCTGTCCCCTCCCTCTGTCTGCTGGCATGCACCTTGGCTGGCCTGGTGCTGCCTGCTTGCCAGCCCCGGGCTCCCCTCCCCTCTTCTCCCCACCAACCAGTAGTTCCACCGTTTGGTCGATTTGCATATTACGCTTTTATTATATAGGATTACTGACTATATTTCCTTTGCTGTACGTTACAGCTCTGTGATTATGCTGTAAGTACCAATTTGTCCGTCTTAATCCCTTCACCTTTTATTTATTTTTTACAAAGTGTGTTATTTTTTTGGTTTGTTTGTGTTCCCTGCAATAGGTTAAGATGCCCATCTCTTTCCTTTCCCATTTCCCCTCCTGTCAAGTGGTGGGTGTCAGAGTGCCCAGGGCCATTTTTGGAATTTCTGCTCAGGGGATGTTCCGCGTGGGATACATTTCATGTGGGTATCATGGGATGCATTCATGGAGTCACAGTCCCTCCTGGTCTCGTTAAGCTGTTGCTGGCTGAGCGGGTGTGGAAACTGCATACCCCCCAACTCAGGAGTGTTTCATCTGACGTTGTACACGGGGCACTGCTTGTACACACAGGAAGGGCTGCGTGAGGAAGCGCTGCATGATCCACGACGCCAAAGCCTGAGCGGTGATTAAACGGAAAAGGATGGGGTCTTCTCAGGTGTGGATTCACCAAAGAGAGCTGGAGCTGGGCACCGTATCTGCACCAAGAGGCACTTTCGGGAGCAGATATATGCCTGTCTTCGATATTTTATTTTGGACTTCCCTGGAGATTTTTGAAACTGCCCTCTTAGGAAAAACAGCAAGTTAGGGAGCTTGAGCGTATCATAGTGACTAGTTGCACGCGAGATAAAAGGTGAAGGAGGAGGGTACATCCTGAGGTCCTGGGCTTGTGATGTCGAAAGTCTCGTTAGGAGAGGTGGGTGACCCCCCCGCCCCCAAGATGAGATCATGCCTCCAGCACCGTGCCCAGGGCACCCGGCGCTGGGAGGAAAAACAGCACTTACCACATTTTTGCTTTGGGCTGCCTGGAAACTCCTCCAGGGCCCGGTCTGACTGTGCTGTTTGTGTCAGCAGCACCTGGCGCAGTGCCTGGCCCCAAAGTCGGCGCTGGAGAAATGTTTGCTGTGTTTCAGCAGAATGCCGTGCAGGGTGTATGGCCACTGCGACCCCCGGCGCCCCGCTGCTTAGCAAAGGGTAGCCACCATCAGGTGCTCTTCTAATAAAAGGCTCGCAGAAAACCAGGAGGGGGTTCTGGATTCTGGCACGGCCGACCCCTTCCCTTCCACGCCCGGGGAATGTGGCTGGACCACGCCCTGCCACCGAGGCTCAGGCCCTGTGGTCGCAGAAAGGCCAGGGAAGCAGGACGGGCTGCTCCCTGTGCAGAAGCCAACAGCAGAGGGAGAAGTGTCGTGGGGGGGAGGGGGGGGAGGCGGGGGGGGGGCAAGCCAAAGAGGAAAAAGAAACAATCGCACTGAAATGCAGTCGTGTGTGTCATCACATTTGTGCACTGAAGTAAAATTATGCCTAAAAATGTAATCACAAACCGCTTTTAAAAAGCTTGTGGCATGCCCAGATGGTGTGGCTTGGTAGTTGAGCGTCGACCCATGAACCAAGGGGTCACTGGTTTGATTCCCGGCAGAGCAAATGCCCGGGTTGCAGGCTCCATCCCAGTAGGGGGGCGTTTCTCTCTCATCCATGTTTCTATCTCACTACCCCCCTCCCTTCCTCTCTCTAAAATCAATAAAGACATTTAAAAGCTTGTAGAGCAATGATCCTTACATGGGTAGGTGACACCCCAGTGCCAAGAACCCCTCCCAGGCACATGGCCCAGCTTCAAAACAACTTCAGCTTCAGGTGAGGACAGAGTCTGTCCCTCTTCCAGGTGGGACATTAGTGGTGAGGGTCAGAGGACGGGGTCCAGGGCCGGGCACACCCCACTTGGCACAAGAAGAGGGGTAGCGTAGTGTCACCCTGGAAACAAAGAGTGGAGTGAACTGGCCTGGGGACACTCTGCCCCCAGGAGGATGTAAGAAGGTGCCTCGAGGGAAGTGGGAAGTTCTGCAGGGACAGCGGAGAGCACTCAGACCCCGGGAGCACTCGGACCCCGGGAGCTGCCACAGGATGGCACCACCGACGCTGAGGGCCCCCAGTTGGGCTACATTCTTAGTGTTTCATGAAAGTGAACTTTACAGCTTTCTGGGCTTCCCTGGAGGTTTTTATTGTTTCTTCTCTTTTTTATCTTTTAACTCTTTATTTTTGAAATAATTTCAAATTTACAGAAAAGTCGCAAGAATGGTATCCAGATTCACCTGTTGTTCGTATGTTGCCACATTTGCATCATCATTCTGAGTACATATGCATATTTCCCGAATTATTTGAGAGTAAGTTGCAAACATCATGCTCCCTTTACCCCGAAATACTTCCGCAGGCACATCCTGAGAACATTTCACATAGCTGTGCTACAGTGATCGGAATTGGGAAATTTAACGAGGATACACAGTATTATAAAATGCATCCTTTCTACTCAGATTTTGCCAAGCGTCTCAGTACATCCTTCATCCTTAGCAGCACCATCCCCTGGAACTTCCCACGATGATCGAAAGGATGCTGAGCATTTAAAATGTGCCTGGTGTGACTAAGGAAGTCACTTTCTGATTTTATTTTATTTAAATGAATTTTCGTTTAAATAGCGGCCTTCCCCATGTGGCTCCTGGTTCACACGATAGACAGTTCTATGGAACTCCCACCCCATCACTTCTGTCTTCCTGGGGTTTAAATAAATACTTTTGCAACTTGGGCATGAGCCGGGAGAGGCCCTCTCTCTGAAGTCACGGACTGGCTTCGCCCGCCCAGGGGGGCTGTCAGGTGTGTTTCCTTTAGCCAGCACTTGTTTTCTTAAAAAGAAATTGACAGAGGTGCCTGCCTTTAAAAGCTGTGCCAGTTGCACATGACATTTGGAATGTCTGGCTCTTTATGAAACATCGGAAGGCCTGCCAACACCCGCCACCTCCTTGCCACAGGCCCCTCTTCCTACAAGGGCCTGTGTGCTCCCAGCCCTCCCGGCCCTCCCTCCCCCACCCAGGCCTGCAGCCACATCGCTGAGGTCCCATCCGCAGGCGCCTGCACTGAGGCCTCTGCAGTCTTGCCTCGGGGATAAAGTCTCAGCCAGCCTGGCCTGGCAGAGATGCTGCCCCGGTCCCCCCAGGAGCCGTGAGAAAAGAACTGCGTGGTGGCAACGGGCATTCATGCAGGCCAAATTCCATGAATTCCCTGCTTTGTGGGTTTTTCTCCGTGGGAAAGGGCGAGAAGTCATGGCTTGACACTGTGGGCAGGTAAGAGCCTCCTCTCTGAACTGCCGTGAGGTGGTCTGAATTCTACCCCAGAGATGATGCTCAGAATCCTAGCTACTTCGAGTGTTGCCTGAGGTGCTAGGATTCCTTCTGAAATGCAGGCCTGTGCTCTGGAGGGTGTGTGTGTGTGTGTGTGTGTGTGTGTGTGTGTGTGTGTGTGTGTGTGTCTCCATGGTTGAGCATCGACCTATGAACCAGGAGGTCATGGTTCGATTCTTGGTCAGGGCACACGCCCAGGTTGGGGGCTCGGTCCCCAGTGTGGGGCGTGCAGGAGGCAGCCAATCAATGATTCTCTCTCATCATTGATGTTTCTATCTCTTTCTCCCACTTCCTGCCTCTCTGAAATCAATAAAAATATATTAAAAAATTTTTTTCTTTTAAATCAGTTTCAGATTTATGGAATCATTGTGCTGATTGTACAAAGAATCCCCATCTATCTGGCACCAGTATCCTCGCTCAACATTTTACATTCCCAAGATGCATTTGTTACAATTAATGATCCAATATTGATATGTTATTAACCAAAGTCTATACTTTATTCAGATTTCCTTCCTTCGTTTTTACCTCATGTCCCTTTTCTGTCCCAGGATCCCATCCAGAAAGCCACATTCCATTTAATCATCCTGTTTCCTCACGCTCTTCCTTGCTGAGACCGTTTCTCAGACCTTCTTTGTTTTCGATGACCTTGCTGGTTCTGAGGAGCGCGACCCAGGTATTCTGAGGAAGGGCCCTCAGTGAGGAGGGGCTGCTGTTTTCCCCAGGATTAGCCTGGGCTTGTGTGTTTTGGGGATAAATACCTGAGCATTAAAGTGCCTTTTCATCACCTCATATCAAGGGACATCACTTGTCATTGGGACACTGGGCTTGAGGTAGTATTTGTCAGGTTTTTCCTCTGTAGAGTTACCTTTTTCCTTTTCTACACTCTTTGCTTTTTGGTTGTTGCTTTGTGGATGGTCTTTTTTTGTTAATATATTTTTATTGATTTCAGAGAGGAAGGGAGAGGGAGAAAGGGATAAAAACATCAATGATGAGCCCTAACCAGCTTGGCTCAGTGGACAGAACGTCGGCCTGTGGACTGAAGGGTCCCAGGTTCAATTCCAGTCAAGGGCATGTACCTTGGTTGTGGGCACATCCCCAGTAGGGGGTGTGCAGGAGGCAGCTGATCAATGTTTCTCTCTCATCAATGTTTCTGTCTCTCTATCCCTCTCCCTTCCTCTCTGTAAAAAAATCAATAAAATAAATTTTTTTAAAAATCAATGATGAGAGAATCATTGATTGGCTGCCTCTTGCATGCCCCACACTGGGGATCAAGCAGCAACCCGGGCATATGCCTTGACCGGGAATCGAACCATGACCTCCTGGTTCATAGGTCAGTGCTCAACCACTGACCCACAGCATCTGGGCCACACTCTGCTTTTTGGAAGGAAGTCACTGCGTGTAGCACACACATAAAGATAGAGAGTTAAGCTCAATACATTGAGAACAGAGTACTTACATAAAGTATGTGGAATTCTTGCTCATGAGAGAATTGTCTATCCTCCCCACTTTACTTATTTATACCAGCATAGACTCACAGGTATTTATTTTATATTTTGGGTTATAACCCAGTACTACTTTATTTTTTTGCTCAGATTATTCCGTCTTTGGCTAAAGGCAGCTCTTTCCTTTGACACCTGTGTCCCTTTGTTTTAGTTTTAACACCTCCTTACTTTCTAGCATTTGAGATGGTCCAAGCTCATCTTGTATATTTCCTTCCCCCAGTCCTAGAATCAGCCATTTCTCCAAGGAGATCTGGTTCCTTTTATTAGAGAATGGTATTAGAAACCAGGATGTGGACATGATGGGTGTTGTTGCAACTGGGGTGTCTGCATCTAGGCCCACTCAACTGCCAGCAAAGAAACATGTACACCAGTGTACGGAACATAACTCTAAATATGTCACTATCTGGCTAACCATGAGTTCACACTGTTATTTCCAACTCTAGTCCATTAGCCTACGGAATATGCTAACCTCCCGCTCCCACAGTAGCTCTCTCCACCAATCACTTACTTGCTTACTCATTCCATGGCAGTATACTGGTACGTGCCCAGCACAGTCAGCATTGCTAACCCCCGCCCCCCCATAGAAACAGCTCTGTTAACTGCAGAACAGTGCTTACAGACAGTTTCTTTTGCCTGGACTCTCACAGACTCCATTCTCTTAGGTCAGCACTTTGCCCACACCCTTTCCGTGAGGGTTTTCATCGATTTGTAATCTGGTTTGTTTTGTCATAGTCTGCACGTAGGATTTCCCAACCTCCTAAAAGAATGTGTTTCAGTTTGCAGAACGCATTCAGTTTCATTCTTTGTGCTCTAGAAGTTCTGTGGGTTTTGACAAGTGCACAGTGTCATATATTCACCACTACAGCACCATACAGAATAGTTTCACTACCCTAAAAAAAATCCCCTGGGCTCCACCAGTCAGCCCTCCTCCCCTCCCCCTGACCATCACAGATCTTTTTACTGCCTCTATTTTTGCCTTTTCCAGAATGTCATATAATTGAAATCATACACTACGCAGTCTTTTGAGAATGGCTTCTTTCACTTAGCAATATGTGTTTAAGATGCATCCATGCCTTTTTGTGGCTTAATAATTCATTTCTCTTAATAGTATTCCATTGTATGGATGGACCACAATATGAACATCCATTCACCTATTGAAGGACAGACATCTTGGATGTTTCCAGTTGTTGGCATTTGTGACTATGGCATCTATAAACATTCACATGCACGTTTTTATGTGGACGTCGGTCTTCAGATGAGGTGGGTAAATACCTGCAGCATGATTGCTGGGTCATCCGGTAAGCTCACCGTTAGCTTTACAAGGAACTGCCCCAGTCTTCCAACGTGGCTGCTCCGAGTCATTCCCACCAGCAAGGAAGGAAAGTTCCTGTTGTTCCACATTCTCTCCAGCAATTTATATTATCAGTTTGGGGGGGAGGGGGATTTTAGCCATTCTAATAGATATTTAGTGATTACTCATTGTTTTAATTGGAGCAATTTTTTTCAAATGTGGCCACTCTCTGTGCCCAAAATGAGACGGCTTATGGTATTAAACTACAAGGAAATAGGATCTTTTTTCACTTTATTTATTTATTTTTAGAGAGGGGGGGGAGAGAGAGAGAGAGAGATATCCATTTGTTGTTCCACTCATTTATGCATTCATTGGTTGACTTTTCATACGTGCCCTGATCAGGGATCAAACCCACAACCTTGGCAAATCGGGACGACTCTCTAACCAACTCAGCTACTCGGCCAGGGCTGAAATAGGACATTTTTAAAAATCAGAAGACAAATTAAGTAAAATGAACAGAAAATTGGTATTACTAGATAATACCAGTGGTTCACTGCGTTGCTAAATGGGATGTAGCTTTTATGAGCTTTATGTTACAAACACAATTTCTTGTATGCTTGAGGAGCGAGCCTACAAGATGACTCAGAGGGGCAAATCTTTCCCTGGCTCCAAACTTAAGTAGAAATTTATCTCGTGAACTTTGAACTAATAGGCACTGGATATCATAAAAGACACTGTCGTAAACCAGCTTTGCAGCCGTAGCAACCGGCTTCACGTGGAAGCTCCTTCCTCTGCCTTCCCCGGGAGCTGCCTGCACCGCCAGCTCTTCTTGCTGAGAGTGACGGTTCGCTGCCATGTCTGGCTGAGAGCATCAGCGTGTCTTTCTCTAAAGAATTTTAGAACAGCCGCGATGATCCGGAGACATTAATCCCTGATAAATGTGAACTAAATGGAATGGAGATGATATGGACACCGTTCTACTTGGTGATGGGGGTTGGGGGTCTCTCCCAGTGGTCCCCAAAGCTGTGATGACTCTCTTCTCCTGGCCAACATGAGAACAAAACCCTTGTCCACCGCGACCCCAGCAGGCATCCCTCCGTTCTAGCTCTAACTGGGAGCATCTTCCTTTGCATGTTGCTATTCCTTGGAGAAGAGTCTGATTTTAATGCGTTTTCGTTAAAGCGTGGTGGTGCGTCTCTGTTAGATGGAGACTCCTGGACCTGAAGGATCTCTGAAATCGAGGCCTCCTCAGTCCGGTTTAGCCTTGTGAAGACTTAAGTGCCCACGAGCTATTGCTAAGCAGGGACGGCTCACCTAATCGCTGTGGAATGGAGCCAGGGGTTTGGAACAAATAAGCACAATGAGGCAGAACTCCTCTACCTGGAATGAAAAGGAGCGAAAAGGTTCTTGGTAAGATTTCAAGTTAATTTCCCGCCGTGTTGCCTGGAGAGAGAGCAGAGGTCTGAGGGCCTGCTTGGCCCGCGAGTCCATCCCAGCGGTCAGATGGCCAGGGCAGGCGAGCGGACACCACTGCGCACCCTCTGCTCTCCAAGCCGCTCTCAGAACCCATCGTCGAAAAAAGGAAAACAGTGTCAGTAGCTATTTAGTCAGACGATAATGCTCTTTCTAGAGTGTCCATTTACGCCAATTTGCTGTGAAACTCTCCAAAGCTAATGAGATATCAAATGTGTTTTGTTGAGGGAAGACGCTGATTAGGCTTTGGTGTGGTTTTTAATGTAATTGGCACAGAAAAATACACAGCTTAAATGTGGGAAGTAACTTGCATTTAGAGCCGAGGACACAGGACCGGTCGGTGAAGGACGCAAGATTCACAGTGTTGTGAAGCATAACTTCTCTCCTGGGTTGAGTTTATCAGGTGCCCTTGCCTGGTGCTGGGAGGAAGACCCTCACCCCTCAGTGAGGTGCCCGAACATTTTATTTTCCACGTGTGACTGCCGTGGCTCTCGAGGGTGGTTCTCATTTTTCTGGGAGGCATTTTAGAACTTGGAGCTTTTCGGATGCCCTTCTACACGCGATTAAGTCAGTCATCGACCTACATCAAACCTGGAGATGGCCAGTGTGGAACTGCATGCTATGTAGTACACAGACATGGTCTGCTTGATGAAGGGCATTGTCTGTTTATAAACAGCACCAAATCAAACCCTTTTGTTCCCCTTTTGGGGGAGGTGGGGGAAATGGTTTGAAGAGTCCAAGCTTGGTTCCACAGGTCGGGGGCGGTGGGGTGGGGGTGGGGGAGCTCTTGCAAAGACAACTATATATGAGCTTAATCCTAGTTTTACCCTAGCCAGTTTGGCTCAGTGGATAGAGCGTCGGCCTGTGGACTGAAGGGTTCTGGGTTTGGCACATACATCGGTTGCAATCTCCTCCCTGGCCCAGGCCTTGGTCAGGGCTCATGCAGGAGGCAACCAATCAATGCATTTCTCTCACATCGATGTTTCTCTCTGTCTTTCCCTCTCTTTAAAATTCAATGGGAAAATATCCTCAGGTGAGGATTTTAAAAAAAAATTTTTTTTAAGTAGTTTCACACAAATTTTCCAGTTTCCTCAAGATATATTTGGAAGATTATTGTAGTATAGAGTCAAATATAACACCCGAGAATATGTATATTAATTTTAAAGGGTGGTAGGGAGGGGGAGAGAGAGAGAGAGTGAGAGAGAAACATCAATTGGTTGCCTTGGTATAAGCCCCAACCAGGGATCAAACCCACAACCTAGATATGTGCCCTGACCAGGAATCAAATCTGCAGCCTTTTTGGTGTATGGGACAATGCTCTAACCAGCTGAGCCACCCGGCCAGGGCTAGGGTTACATATCTGTGCGTGTGCAATTCCCACTTGTGTGTGATACTAACTACCTCATGTAAAAGTAGAGGGGTTAGGCATTCCCCAAGTTCCTCTCTTGTCCTTTAAAATACAGGTAGTTATCTAGATTGTTGTGTGACAGATTAACTGGGTAAAGATAAAAATCTTTTATCATCTGTGAGAAAATGAAAATGCCTTCTAATGAGTGAACGTATCTACACATCAGAACGAGTGATTGTAACTATAGTGATGGTAGTTGTCACAGATGATAAAATTCAAGTGGAAACATGTAGTGCTTCACATTAAACAAAGTCTTGAAATGGCTAACCAAGTGGGGGGGAAAAACAAAACAAAACAGGGGAAAATGTTAAACTCTTGCAGTAGAATGCAGGAGTAGATAGAGGCAAATTCTAATGTGTCCTTTCCCCTCTCCCCCCAGCCAAGCATAAATGTGAGTAACACAGTACAAGAAACTACGAATTAGAGTATACTAGAAGGTAAAAGACTGCCAAAAAATATATATATTTTTAAAAAATAAATCCACTGCCCCCAATTTCTCTCCTGGATGGGTTTGGTCCATGAGCCAGCAGGTGAGACCTAGTAATAGCGGAACAGGCAGTAAAGTCGAATGGTTAGGTCAGGAATAGAGCCCTGTAGGCCTGTGTTCACATTCTGGTTCTACCACTCACTGGCTGAGTGACCCACAACAAATAACTTCTCTAACTCTGTTTCCATTCTGAGAAATGGGGCTAACCCTGATACCCACATCACAGAGATGAGGATTACGTGAGGTAGTGTATGTAAAGTACTTAGGTTAATAACTGTCAGCAATAGGCTGGCAATTCAGGTAAAAGTGGATGTCAGAGTCTCTTTTTCTTTATCCTCACTCGAGGATATTTTTTTCCATTGATTTTGATTTTTTAGAGAGAATGGAAGGGAGGGGGGAGAGAGGAGAGAGAGAGAGAGAGAGAGAGAGAGAGAGAGAGAGAGAGAGAAACATCAACGTGAGAAAGACACATCGACTGGTTGCCTCCAGCTCATGCCCCAACCAGGGCTTAACTGGGAATTGAACCCAAGACCCTGAGCCAAACTGGCCAGGGTGGATGTTGTAGTTTTGAGTCCAAAATCTGGAGGGCAGGCCCATAGGCTGGACACTTAAGCAGATTTCTATGTTACAGTCTTAAAGCAGAATTGCCTCTTTGGGGAACCTCAGTTTTTGCTCTAAACTCCTTCAACTGATTGGATAAGGCCCACCCACATTCTGGAGGGTAATCTGCTTTATTCAAAGTCTACTCATCGCATCTATAAATTCCCTCACAGCAACACTTAGTCTAGTGTTTGACCAAACAATGGGGCACCATAGCCTAGTCAAGTTGACACATAAAACTAACCATCTTTCTATCTCGTGCGTGTGCACACACACACACATACACACATACACACACACACCTGCACACTTCATGTGCCCTGGCTACCTAGATTTTCAGTCTCTGGCACCTCAGGATCTTTGCTCATTCTGCTTCCTTTGTCTTCAAGTCTTTCCCCTTCTATGTTTCCCCCTGGTGTTTCAGCTTAAGAATCATACCCCTGGAAAGGCCCTCTCTGATTCTTCCAACTTAGCTAGGACCCCATGGTATGACCAACTCAGCTTCCTGTTGTTTTTTATTTCCCATTTTTTGTATAGTTTAAGCCAAAAAACAAAAACAAAACTAACCTATGTAATTAAATGCTGCATGTCTCCCTGTTGGACTGGAAGCTTCTTATGGTATCTCCAGTGCTCCCACAGTGCCAGGTACATAGTAGGTGCTCATGAAAATCTTGTAGCTTCTAACTGATGTAGAGAACTGGAAGAGCTCCCAGAAAGTTTTATTTTATTTTGTTTTTTATTTCAGAGAGAGGAAGGGAGAGGGAGAGAGAGAGAAACATCAATGACGAGAGAATCATTATGGGCTGTCTCCTACATGCCCCCTACTGAGGATCAAGCCCACAAACTGGGCATGTGCCCTGACAGGGAATGGAACCATGACCTCCTGGTTCATGGGTTGATGTTCAAGCACTGAGCCACACCAGCCGGGCAAGGAAAGAAAATATTTTTTAATAATTTTATTTAACTGAGCATATGCAAAAAATGTATCATTTCAACATGAATCAGATAAATAATTATAAAATAGTCTACCTTGTGTTTTTTTTCATACTAAGTCTTTGAAATCTGGTTTTTTTTGCATCTCCACTTGGACTAGCCTTGTGGAACCGCTCAGCAGTACTTGCGGCTGGTGGCTACCCCATCGGACAGCACGGGTCTTCAGGATCTCTCCACCCTTCGTCACCCAAATAGCCAGGCTGCCCTTATTTCCTATCCACAATAAACTCCCCATTGTCTCTGTGGGGCAACCAAGCCACAACCCCTTTAGGATGCCAGTCAGTCATTGGAATGCCTGGGCCTCCCTCTCAGCTCCGCCTCAGGGCCCTCCTGAACTGCAGACCGCTCTTGCTCCACGGACAGAACTCCAGACTCCACGGTCCCTGTCATTTAGATTGGAATCTCGTTTGCCACTGGCTGGGCGGCCAGTTCTGAGGGCTCGCCCTGAGCCTCTCATTCCCTCCCTGCAGGACGGGCTCCAGCCCCAGGCGTCAGGGCGTGCATGAGGAGTCACCCAGAGGCCCTGGAACAGTTGTCTTCCTGACCAGCCTTCGAATCGCCCGATCCTCTCTGGGATCGGATCAAGTTGGGGGCATTGGTTCTGCCCAACCAACCAGGGCCCCCTGCCAGGATTTCTCATCTGGTCCCTCCTTTCCTTCTTGGCTCCCAGACCGCCCAGGCATTTGGCAGAGGGAGCCTGAATTTTCTGGAATTGCTTTTACAGGGAATTTGGCATAGGCGAATCTGCCCCTTCACGTGGCTTCCATTCTTGCAGGGTTTATTTCATTGGTCTGTTGCTCACGCTCCCCCCCCCGCCCCCTCTTTTTTTCATTTACAAAAGCCCTCCTTGTTAAAACATAAGATAACTTGGGAAGCTCGAGCATGGTTTCAATACAATGGAAAATCGAAGAAGAGTCTGGTTCGGGTGTGTTGTCAATTTCTCACTCGACTGAAACCCGCCCCTCCACCTGCCCCCTCAGAAAACCCTGCAGGTTCCACCTCCAGGCCCCTCTGCCCAAGGTACCGCCGGGGACTTTTGTTCGCTGGGGCAAGATTTCAAATTCCTGCGGGAGAAAGAAGTGCTCCAGTACCGCAGGGACTCTGCTGCTGAAAGCCGGTATAACAATGGAGCTGATTAGCATTGCATGGCTCACAACCCCCCTGAGGCTCCTCCTCGGATTTAACTCTGGGCTGTGCTGGGGAGGGAGCCGCTCCCACTGAGAGACCCCTTCCACCCACCCTCCCACCCACTGCTCAGCCCGCTGGCGCCTCCTCCTCCTCCTCCTCCTCCTCCTCCTCCTCCTCGGGCCCAGGGAGGGGAACAGCTGAGCCGGGATCAGGGGCAGCAGTACCAGCTGCATGCTAATCGTGCCACCTCCCCGCCCGCCCGCTTCCCCTCCCCTCTGCCCTCTGCTTCTGGTTGCAGGCCTTCTTAACCCTTTAGGCTCACATTGTGCCGGGACTAGAGTGGCTTCAGGTATTTCCTGGCAGCCTTTAGGGGAGCCTGGACTTTTGGCCCAAGCTCTCTCCTCCTAGCTTGGCCCAGGGAAGGGCGTTGCCTAACTGACCCTGCCACTGCCTCCCTCGGGCCTGGCCGAGAGCTGGGTGCCTCATCCTTTCCCTGCAGGCTTACAGCAACCCCGCCTGGTATGTCTTTTTTTTTTTTTTTTTTTTTAACAGAGGAAGGGAGAGGGAGAGAGAGAGAACCATCAATGATGAGAGGGAATCATTGATCGGCTGCCTCCTGCACGCCCCACACCAGGGATCGAGCCCGCAACCCGGGCATGTGCCCTGACCAAGAATCGAACCATGACCTCCTGGTTCATAGGTCAATGCTCAACTACTGAGCCACGCTGGCGGGGTGCCGTCTGGTAAGTCTAATAATGAGGAAACAGAGAGTCTGAAAGACTCAATATGTGTCTGAGGTTGAAGGCGTATATACGAGGTAGTCCTGAGGTGGGGCCTGCTCCAACACCCCCCACCAGGTATATTGGTCCCCATCCCACCCAGGCCCAGTCGGTGCAGGCACTGACGGTGAGTGATTCGATGAGCAGCTGAGAGTTTGTGGCTGACTGTCATTTGCAAAGATGGATAGCTGTGTAAACATAACAGGAGGCCCTGCTCAGGGCAGCTCAGTGTTGATGGAAGGGGCCTGCCCTGTGGGCACTGTTGCATCTCTCACACACACCCAGCTTTTCATCGGAGGGGCTCCTTGAGGGGGTTTTATGAGCCATGCAGTGATATATGTACTTATACATATATTTATACACAGTATGACGGACACTTCTCCCACTGAGAGTTGGAGTCTATTTTCCCCTCCCCTCGACGGAATGCGGTGGGGCTTTTTAGATTGGGTGACACAAAGGACTCAGGCCTTGCCTAGCGTGGCTCAGTTGGTTGGGCACCATCCCCATACACCAAAAAGGTTGCTGGTTCAATTCCCGGCCAGGGCACATGCACGGGTTGCTGGCTTGATCCCAGGTAGAGAGCACGCAGGAGGCACCAGGTGTTTCTCTCTCACATCGATGTTTCTCTCTCTCCTTTTCCCTTCCTGTCTCAGAAGTGGCATCCCCTCAGCCATCAGCCTGCCATGTTCTGTTTGTTAGAAGCCTATCAGCAGGTCCAGCTGACAGGAAGGAAGGGGAGGAAACAAGGGCCCAAACACCAGGAGCAAGGCCCCTGGGCCCAAATTAGAGGCGGCCTGCACCGCCGCCTGCTTGGTGATCCGCTGGGCCAAGCATTGCTGTGCCCATTGCACAGATGCACACACTGAGGCACAACAGGCCGAGTGCCTTGGGTGGGGTGAGACATGGCAAACAGCTAGTAGAACGAATGTCAGCGTGAGTGTCCTGGCCGCTTTGCCTCCTGGGGAATTTCAGGTCCAGCAATGATTGGCTGCAGGGGACACCGATTTCCATTCAGATTTTAGACCCTTAACTTCTCCAATGTAACTTTGCATTTAGTTGTAAGAGTCTAGGTTTGCAGAGTCCGAAGGCCTCCCTCCTCTCTTTATGTTGAGGCTGCGGGGCCATGAAAACACTGAGGAATGCCTGGGCTTTCTACCACTTCTCCACCTGAGCATCACCTGGCAGGTTTAAAAAGTCCAGTCGCCCAGGCCACACACCCAGGGCCATCTCATCAGAATTTCTGGAGGTGGGACCCAGGTACTGAGATTATTTTTTTAAGCTCCCCAGCGGTCCCACTGTGCAGTCCATATGAGAGCAATCACCAGGGGACCCTGGTGAAACGCAGTTCCAGTTCGGCAGGTGTGGGTGAGCCTGAGAACCTGCATTTCTAACAGGCTCCCAGGTGATTTCAGGACTGCTGGTCCCCGGCCCACACTTGGAGGATGCCCGCATCAGGGCAGCGGTTCTCGCCTGGGCTGCACATAGGAATCTGTGTGGAAGCTTGGAAGCTGCTGAGGACTGGCCCCATCCTAGGACTATTGATTCAGCTGGTGTGGGGTCAGGAATTTCCCCCACGTAATTGCAGAGTGCCACCAAGGTGGTGCACCTGCTGTGGACGCTCCGGGGTCTCCCTTCACACTGCTCCACCCGCCCACTCCCCAGCCTCCTAAGCCAGGTCCTCCCACCCCTTTCCTCAGTGGGGGGAGCCCAGCCAGCCTTAGGGAGACTATCTGTGGAAGACGGCCTTTCCCTCTGTTTGGAGTTGAATCCCAAAAGATTAAACATTATCTCCACTGTGACCTTCCTCTCTGTCTCCCTTCTCCTGCCCCTCCCTTCTCCCTTCTCCCTTCTCCCTTCTCCCTTCTCCCTCTCCCTCTCCCTCATCCCTTGCTTCTCCCTCTCCCTCTCCCTCTCCCTCTCTCTCCCCTCCCCCTCCCCCTCTCCCTCCCTCTCCCCCTCCCTCTCCCTCTCCTTCTCCCCTCTATCCTGCTGGCTGCTCTCAGTGTTCCTTGGTGTGAATTCCACGGCCCAAGCCCTGCGTTTACACTTGACCCCAGTCCAGCGTTGAGCGCCTCCGCCTGGAGCACACCCCTGTCCGTCTAAGTCAGCCGCCCTGGCCCGTCTTTCAGCCCAGACCACCCAGGATGGATGAGTGCACTGGGGCTGTGGGCTCTCCCCAGGAGCAGAGTGAAATGCAAATGAATGAGAGTGACCTGGTCTCCCTTTGCATAGACAAACGTAAGGCAAGCGTTTGACAACTACCATGTTCTCACTGGCATTAGTCATGAACTACTGGTTACTTCCCTTAAACACCGATCAAAACGCACCCGTGTATTCTAAGCCAGAGCTAAGCCAGAGGCCTCCTCAGACTTCCACCTGCCCACAAAACACAGTTGACATGTGCTTACATGCTGTGCTTCTTTTGGCGAAGATGATGTTCGGGGACTGGCTGCCTTTAAAAACACAGAAGTTGTCAGGATTTGAGGACAGGGTGGGTAGTGGTCTGCTTCCTAATTGCAGAACACAATGTACGCACTAAGCATTTATCTCACAGAATCGTGAATGGAGGGGGGGTGGGATTCGCCCAGCTGTCTCACCTGATCATCTGTGGGGCTCCCCTCTCACCTGTGAGCTCCTTAGAAGGCAGCACAGCGCCCAACACACAGTAGGAGCTCAATGAACAGAATGGCTCGCTCGTCTGATGGCTGAGTCCATGGAGCCAAGGTAAAAAGCAATGGTGCCCACTCTGAAAACTCCCTCTGGGTTTCAGCCAAAACTCTTATTTCAGCAAATACTATTAGTATTAAAGACACACTTATTCACAGGAAAAAATAAAATGGAAAGTCACTCTGGGTTTTTTTTTTAGTGTGTGGAAAAGAAAAAAGATCTTTTGAAATCAGCCTCTGCCATTTCCTATCCATCAGCATTACATTCACATGATATGTTGCTGTGAAAATGCTCCCCTTAAACGCATCAAATGGATTAATGCTGGCACTTTATCAGGTACAATTTCTGTTTCCATAAAACATCTTTAGACGCATAAAAACGACTTAAATGAGAAGGAGACGATCCTCCCCTTCTCCCGTAAGGGTGACTCTGGAAAAAAGCTGGCATGTCTGGAGGCTGCGGCTTAGTTCCCTCCCTGCTGCTCTGTGAAGGGGCCACCTGGCTCCCTGGGAATCCCCGTTAGTGCCCGCCCCGCACAGCCTGGGGAGCACAGGGGCTGACCAGGAGGCTTCAGCCAGCTGGAGGAGACGCAGGCAGCAAAGGGGGGGCCCGGAGCTGAGCAGGGTTAACGCCTTGCAAGTGGCTTGGAAAATCATTCTCACTCCCGTCTCGGGGGACAGTGGAGACATAGGGCAAGAGCAAACCTGGGGTCATCACGCTGGACACCCCAGAAGCGCAGCCCAGCACACCTGTCTCAGCCATTATTTCTTGGAGCCCTCCCTTCCCCCGCTTCCCATTCTTACTAAATCTCAGCCTTTGAGGCGCAAGGAATACACTAGGCTTGTGGTTCTCAGAGTGTGGTCCCTGGACCTGCAGCATCACCTGGGAACTTGCTGGAAACACCCATCCCGGATCTAAGCAATCTGGGCATTAACAAGGCCTTCAGGGGATTCAGACGCACATTCGGGGTTGTGCTCGGCAGGTCCTGGGGAGGAAGAGTTCTCCTTCCTCTCTGATAGGAGACTAACCAGAAGCAGAAGAAGTGACTATAGGAATAATCTATATATATAAAAGCCTAAGCGACCGAACAACCGGTTGACCGGTTGCTGTGACGCACACTGACCACCAGTGGACAGACACTCAATGCACAGTATCGGGCTCCCTCCTGTCTGGATTGGGCCTGCGGGGATCAGGCCGAAACTGGCTATCCGACATCCACCCAAGGGGTTCCGGATTGCGAGAGGGTGCAGGCCAGGCTGAGGGACCCTCTAGTATAAGAATAATGATAACGTGTCTCGTGCCTCCGGTGTGCCCAGGGATGTGCCAGGGCCTGGGTTCTCTTACTTGATGCGACTTGGACCCAAAACCCCGCTCCTGCGTCCCTGCAGCAGCAGAGAGGAGCTGGGCTGCCAGGCAGAGGCAGAGCCTCTATGTGCCTCAGTTTCCCCCTCTGTAACATGGGGTGGTTGTGATCATCACAGCCTCTGGGTTGTCATAAGGAGCTACTGAGTTAGCACACAGGAAATGCCCCTTGCACCTGGTGCGTGGTGAAAGCTTCGTACATGTTCCCGGCTTTGTGACGAGACAAGCTGGAGACTGGCCTCTGGTCTCTTGTCAGACAAGTTCCCAGGAGTCCGGATTTTAGCTTCAGGTTGTGGAGAACCGTCCCTGTCACTAAGGATGAGCTCCGTGCAAGCCCGTGTGAACTCACTGCTAAGTGCAGCGGCGGGGAGGGAAATTGCAAGAAATCGGCTTTACAACCTGCCTGATGTGTCCGTGATTCTCTCTGCCAAACCCAGCCGTGGCAAGTAGTAACTAGGGTTCTGTCAGGATCAACCCATAACCACCCCCTACTCCTCCCTGTTGCTTTCCTGCCAAGCCCCTGTCATATGCTCAGTCTCATTAATGATAGTAGTAACAATAAATAATAATAATAATAATAATAATAATAATAATAATGTGTGTTACCCAGTATATGTTAAAGCCATTAGCCAATGACAGCAACAGAACAAGGTGGAGGTGTATTTTGGGAGCATCGTGGACCTGTTGGTTGGTTAGAGATGTTGTTATTGACGATGACTAAGGAGCAAGTCCCCCTCCCAGGAAAGGGACAGGGGCAGGGAGAGGAACTTCAGAGCACTATGTGGACGCGCACCAGGACCTGTGTCCAAGGTCACCCATCATCACTGCAGCACCGGGAGCAGTGAGCCCAGCAGCGTAGACCTGAGTAAGGAAATGACGGCCCAGCCATGCTGCGGAATGGGATGCTGCCGTGGGAAAGAATGGGACGGATGGGATCTTGCGGCCAGGCGCTGAGACACATGATAATAAATAGCGAGGCACACTTCAGATGCTGTTATGTACTTTTTGAAAAGGCACAGGAGTGTCTTGCGTGCCGCCATTTGTCTTTTTAAAGTGCACGTGTATAAATACAAACGCGTGTCTCTATTGACCATCTGGATGGACCTGCCAGAAGCCGGCAGCATTCTGAGAGCGGCCGAGGCTGGGAAGAGGAGGGAGCGTTCCTTTTCACTGTAATCCATGCATAGGCGTGACTTTTAAAAATCACGTTCATGTGTCTCCTACTCAATCAGTGAAGACAGTATTGAGCCACACAGAGGAAGGGGGAAAGGGAGAAGGAAATATTTATTGAAAGACACCACGTGCCAGGCGCTGCTCTGAGTGGTGCGACCCTCGTGGTACACCCCCACCCCCCCCCCCCCCCCCACCCCCCACCCCCCCACCCCCGTGGAGAGGTGTCCTATTGTTACTGCCCTTTGCAAAGGGCCCAGACGCTTCCCCCAGGGTCTCACAGGCAGGAGGTGTGGCCAGTGAAATCTGCAGATCATCACCAGCCCCTTCCCCCCACTGCCTTGGGTTGCTGAGATTTTGGAATTTGAGGCTCCCCGACGGAGTCCTGCCAGAGCTTTCTCCAGATAAAGTATTTTAAAAGGTAAAAAAACACCTCGGGGCTTCGGGGACCTATGAGATCTAAGTCGTGTTTGCTCTGGAGACTGCGCTCCTGGCCCTGAGGGCCTGTCCAGCAGCATCCTGGTCCTGCAGGCTTCCCCCCTCCCCCAAGGCTGGGTCTCCCTGGAGCCCCTTGGATCATTGGTGGGGGAGGGGTCGGGGGAAGGGGTGCATCTCTACTGTTCAGGGGCATCTTCTTGCCAGACCCACAAAGGAAGTTTGCTTGGAAACTTACCGCGGCGTGGAGCAGCTCCCCCGTCCTTCCCTGGGGCCCATAAACCCGTGTTTAATTACAAAGCAGGTGGAAAAGCGTCGGGGTCAGGGGTCAGGCTTGCCATTGTTTGTTTAACTTCTTCACAGGGGAACCACCAGATTACACGCAGATTGGCTGCTCCTGGGGAGCGAGTCACATTTCTCCTGCCTGGGCCGAGTCCCCGGGCTGCCGAGAAAGAGGGACTTTTATTTATTTATTTTTTTAATTGAAAAGGAGGAAATGCCAGGGGCCAGAGCTGGCAGTAATTCTGAGAAAGAACGGGTTCTCACTCAGCGACAGTGTTTAGTGACTTCTGAAGGAAAAACATGTATTGGGTCCAGATTGTGGGGTTTAAAAGAACAGCCGTGTAGGACCTGCTCCGTGTCAGGGGCTTTACACGCACTCGGTCACTGAGTCTTCACACCTGTAAGGAGGTGTGAAGGAAAGGGTGGCTCCCAGGGGGGTTCAGGACAGAGGGGGCACCTCCGTCAGGGTTCCTGGCTCGTTCGCTGTTGTCACCCGTGTCCTGGCATTTTCTTCTGACCCTTGACTTTTCTCTTATTACTCTGTGGCCCTGCTGAGACACGACTGGAATGTTTAAGCAAGAGTGGCTAAGGTCAGGGGAGGACAAGAGGGAAACAGAAAAATATAAACATAGAAAATATGGCTTCGGGACACAGGCTACTTGCTGGGACTGTAAAGTCACTCCCATCCACTTTCAAGACCCCAGAGAAGGCTGAGCCCGAGTTAGTCCCTTCTGTTTCCCTCTCGGGTCCCCATTCATTCATTCATTCATCTGTGCATTTATTCAGCAAATCGTTACTGAGCAGCTGTGATGTGCCAGGCACTGAAAATGTAGCCTTGAGCAAGCCAGCTAAGTTCCTGCCCTCCTAGAACTTTCATTTTGATGGGGAGACAGATAAACAAAGGTATAAATCAGGCGTCCTCAAACTACAGCCCGCAGGCCACATGCGGGTGTTTTCCGTTTTGTTTTTTTACTTCAAAATAAGATATGTGCAGTGTGCATAGGAATTTGTTGATAGTTTTTTTTAAACTATAGTCCGGCCCTCCAACGGTCTGAGGTACAGTGAACTGGCCCCCTGTTTAAAAAGTTTGAGGACCCCTGGTATAAATGCATACGTATAATAATTTCTGATGGTAGAGGTGGCATGCAGAAAATACAGTGATGTGGTGTGAAGGAACCTGTGAAAGTCTTTATTAGCCATTTATTTATTTATTTATTTGTTTTTAATTTCTTTATTGATTAAGGTATTACATATGAGACCTTATCCCCCCATTGCCCTCCACCCACCCCCCACTCATGCCCTCACCCCCCTGTTGTCTGTGTCCATACAAGTCCTTTGGTTGATCTTTTCCCCTACCCCCACCCTCCCCTACCTTCCCTCTGAGGTTTGACGTTCTGATCGATACTTCTCTGTCTCTGGATCTGTTTTTGTTCATCAGTTTATGTTGTTCATTATATTCCATAAATGAGTGAGATCATGTGATATTTATCTTTCTCTGACTGGCTTATTTCACTCAGCATAATGCTCTCCAGTTCCATCCATGCTGTTGCAAATGGTAAGAATTCCTTCTTTTTTACTGCAGCGCAGTATTCCGTTGTGTAGATGTACCACAGTTTTTTAATCCATTCATCTGCTGATGGGCACTTAAGCTGTTTCCAAATCTTAGCTATGGTAAATTGTGCCATTATGAACATAGGGGTGCATATATCCTTTCTGATTGGTGTTTCTAGTTTCTTGGGATATATTCCTAGAAGTTGGATCACTGGGTCAAATAGGAGTTCCATTTTGGGTTTTTTGAGGAAACTCCATACTGTTCTCCACAGTGGCTGCACCAGTCTGCATTCCCACCAGCAGTGCACGAGGGTTCCTTTATCTCCGAATCCTCGCCAGCACTTGTTGTTTGTTGATTTGTTGATGATTGCCATTCTGACAGGTGTGAGGTGGTACCTTGTTGTTTTGATTTGCATCTCTCAGATAATTAGTGACTTTGAGCATGTTTTCATATGTCTCTTGGCCTTCCTTCTGTCTTCTTTCGAAAAGTATCTATTTAGGTCCGTTGCCCATTTTTTGGTTGAGTTGTTTATCTTCCTTTTGTTAAGTTGTATGAGTTCCCTGTAAATGTTGGAAATTAAACCCTTATCAGTGAAAACATTGACAAATATGTTCTCCCATTCGGTGGGCTTTCTTGTAGTTTTGTTGATGGTTTCCTTTGCTGTGCAAAAGCTTTTTATTTTAATGTAGTCCCATTTGTTTATTTTCTCTTTTTATTAGCCATTTAAAGCAATGTCCTCACAAATATCATACCCAAGTTATAGATGAGAAAATTGAGGCTCAGACAGGGTGACTTAGCCGAAGTCACAGTGGTAAGGCTGGATTCAAACTCAAGGTTCTCTCTGGAGCCCTAGTTTCCTCACTACACTCTCTGCCCCGATTTTCTGGTGAAGGGTGCGTTTGGACCCCTCCCACTTTGTGGAACACAACAGGCTGGATCCACAGATGCTGTCTGGTTCATGTATTGTCTTTGTCCACTTAGTGTCTTAGTATATAACCCAGTACTATAGAGAGGTGTTCAGAAATATCCTAGAGCCATGGTCAGCAAACTGCGGCTCTTTGGCCCCTTGAGTGTGGCTCTCCCACAAAATACCACGGCCTGGGCGAGTCTATTTTGAAGAAGTGGCGTTAGAAGAAGTTTAAGTTTAAAAAATTTGGCTCTCAAAAGAAATTTCAATCGTTGTACTGTTGATATCTGTCTCTGTTGACTAATGAGTTTGCCGACCACTGTTCTAGAGCAGTCTGCCCCAGACACCCAAATTCACATTCTTTTGGCATGTGAAATATTTTCATCCCATTCCAACAGCCCCCAAAGTCTTCATTGAAATGCCCAAAGTCTCATCTAAAGATCATCTAAATTAGATACAGTGAGTCTTAAGGTTCCATTTATCCTGAGGCAAGTTCCTCTCCAGGTATGAACCTGCGGAATCAAACATGATAGGTGCTTCCAAAATACAGAGGTGGGACAGGCACAGGACGGACACTCCCTCTCCAAAAGGGAGGGTAGCAAAGAAGAAATGGGGGACAGGTCCTCGACAAGTCCAAAGCCAATGGGGCAAACAAGAGTAACCCCGAGGGCTCAAGAGTAATGCTCTATCTAACTTGATGCTCTGCCCTCCAGGCCCACAGGGCAGAAGTCCTGCCTTC
The DNA here is from genome assembly GCA_025583905.1 of Ia io. Classification (NCBI taxonomy): domain Eukaryota; kingdom Metazoa; phylum Chordata; class Mammalia; order Chiroptera; family Vespertilionidae; genus Ia; species Ia io. The sequence goes on from JAJQQW010000018.1 coordinate 41,460,887, forward strand.
TAGACCCACTGGGGTGGAGCTCCTGCCTCCACACCTTCCTTCCCCAGCAGAGGTTGGTCCCTGAAGGCTCAAGGAGGCCCTTCCCTGATGGCATGGCCAAGAGCCTCTCCCCGGCTCTGTGCCTGGGCATCCTTTGAAATCTGGGTAGAGGCAGCCAAACCCCTATAGCTCAGCACGCTGCAGAGATAGTGTCACAGGGACACCGTCAAAGTTTGCCTGTTCCCTCCCGAGGGGTGGCCACCTCAGCCTGTGTCATACGAGGGCCACAGGAGCCACTGTCGTGTGGGGAGCAGAGTTACCTTCAGGGTCATTCTTCCATTGACTTCAGTTGAGATGTCTGATCCATACTAAACTCCTTAGCAAATGGTCTGGCCACAGCCTGAGTGTTCATTGCTGAACAAGAAGACAGAGTGAGAATTTTCCAAATCGTTATGTTCTGCTTCCTTTTTGGAGAACAGGTCCATCTTTGAATCATTGCTCTCTTCTCGAATTTTACTATAAACAGTCAGGAGAAACCAGGCCACTTTTTCAACACTTTGCTTAGAAATAGCTTCAGCTCAATGTTCAATTCCATCCCTCGCAGGTTCTACCTTCCACAAAACACTAGATCAGGAACACAATGTGGCCCAAGTTCTTTGCCATTTTATAACAAGCATGGCCTTTCCTCCATTGTCCAAAACTAAGTCCCTCATGTCCATCTGAGACCTCATCAGAATGGCCTTTGGCACCCATATTCCTACCAACATCCTGTTCAGGACGACTCGGGTCTTCTCTAAGAACACCGAGGCTGTCTCCAGAGCTCTCCTCTTTTCTCCCTGGGTTGTCATCAGAACCACCCTTCAAGGTTTGCTCACTGCAGTGTAGGCCTTTGCTATCGTGCACCTCCACACTCTTCCCACCTCTGCCCAATCCCAAAGCCACGTCCACATTTTAGATCTTTGTGACAGCAGCACCCCTACTCCTTGGTACCAGTTTCTATCATAGTCCTTTGGGCTGCTATAACAAAGCCACCAGACACTGGGTAACTCATAAACAATAGAAATGTGTTTCTCACAGTTCTGGACACTGGGAAGTCTAAGATCAAAGTGCTAGCAGATTCAGTGTCTGGTGAGAGCCTGCTCACTGGTTCCTAGGAAGGCCACCTTTTCTCTGTGTCTTCACAAGGTGGAAGCGGTGAAGGGGCTCCCTGGGGACTTTTGTAAGGGCACTAATCCCACTCATGAGGGCTCCACCCTCATGCCTTAATCACCTGCCAAGGGCCCCACCTTCTAATATCATTGCATTGGGGATTAGGTCTCAATGTATAAATTTTGGGGGAACACAGATATTCAGTGTATAGCACGTAGGTCCAGTGACGTAAAGCTTCTTGATGGTGGCAACACCTGCTGGAGACTTCTACCATCCAAAGACTGAAAGACTTACAGGGGGACTGAAAACGTCAGAGACCTAGATATAGTAACATGGCTTAGTCCCAAGCCTTACACATAATCCTTCTTCAGAAAAGTGCTAATGCTCATGAGTTCTCAGCTTAGATCATCCACCTTCTCCCCTCCTCCCTTCTGATAACAAAATAACAGGTTGTGTTATCTTGATCTCACATGGGGCCCATCAGGGGAACTCAGTGATGTCCAAGAGCAGGAACTCAACCCAACCTGGCTTACTAGATTTTCTCTCCCTGGAATTTGAAATGTGAGTGGAAGCACCCACATTGCTGAAGAGGCTGGAATTACGAGAGAAGGACTGAAAAGTCTTACCGTCTTCATCATTCGTGTGCTTGCTGAGACTTTGGGGTGCAGCATTTTCTTTGAATCATACAAGCTACCCTCTTTTCTGGTTTAAGCAAGCCAGAGAGAATTTCTGTTCCTTGCAACCAAAAGAGTACTGAATAATACATATAACGTTATATACTCTAGTAGTCAAGCAAGTAGGCAAAGAAATCAATAAATAATTACAAAATGTGATAAAGCATCATGACAGAAAAGCACAGAAACTTGGAGAGGCGAACAATGGAGACCAATTTCAGATTATGTGGTCAGGAAAAGTTGTTGGGGTAATTATATTTAAGTTGAAATATTGAAGAGATGAGGAGTTGGCCATTTGAAGAGTGGAAGAAAGAACATTTCAGGCAGAGGGAAAGCATGTGAAAGTGTCCCAGAGCAGAGAGAGCTCAGCACATTCCAGAGACTTAAAGGAAATTAGTGGGGCTGGCACGAGTGGGGAAGAGGTGAGATTTATTCTCTGAATTATTCTTTTGGTTAGAGTGGTAAAAGTCTGTAGGTTTGTTTTTGTTTTACTCTTGAAAATGGTCAAAATGCATCTTAACATTTAGCTGTACCATTGTGTGTGTGTGTGTGTGTGTGTGTGTGTGTGTGTGTGTGTGTGTTGCACAATGATATGGACCCATTTGGGGATGGGCAAGTTTATTATCCATATCACTTGATTTAATGCCTACCTACAGGAACTTCTGCTAGAGTAAGAACATGATTTTTTCAGGATGAACTTGGATAGATCAGATCATAGGAATGTATCCTGGGCTTTGGTAAATTCTTTACAGACCAGGCACATAATGGTGTGTGTGTGTGTGTGTGTGTGTGTGTGTGTGTGTGTGTGTGTGTGGTGGTTGATAGAGGGAGGCGGGGAATGAGTAGATGCATGACACGGAAGAGAACTCTGCCCATTCCAGGTCAGTTCAAAAACTGCGAATGTGTATTAGTTATCTATTGTTGTGTAACAAATCACCACAAACTTAGCAGCTTGGAACAACACCCACGCCCGGTCAAAAAGCCCTAAAATTCAAGTGATGCATACAGATTACTTTTCAACTCGGTTTACAATGTGTGATTTGTAAATACTCTTAACAGGTGATGAGTTCTAGTTAAATTTTGGATCCGATCATTCTTACCTACCACCTGGAAAGCTTCTATGTGAAGAACTGTAAAAAATAATGAGAGAAAGGCGTCCACGTTGATTGATCATCATATTCTACAAAAGCAACAAACTCCCTTTGTAACACTGATCACTGCAAGGAATTCTGGAAAGGATGGGGCACCCCATGAAATGAGGGGCAGTAGGTTCTCTGTCTACAGCTACTGCCTGTTAGTACACCTGGCAGTATCATTTTCAATGCTCAAGGCGTATTTTTATTACAGACTGTAAAGTATTGCTTGAGAAACATACAAAAGGAGTGTACATAATGTATATGTACAGCTTAAGATTAATAATAAAAGGAACATAAAGCCTGTTTTCAAAGAAAGCAGCAGTAAGCGTAGAAAGGCTCAATATGAAATATTTGACATTTCATTGTGGAAATGCCAACACACAAATTACCCTTGTTCATTTCGTAGTGCCGTAGCCCTGTATTTCCCCATATAGTGCTGTGCAAACATTTTATCAGACGTGGTGGAGGAAAGAAAACCCATTGTTAACCACACCCGATAAAGTAATTTGGTTGCTGATAGAACAGTCTTTGCAGCTGGCTGGTTATGTTGTTTCCTATATTCAACAAGGGGCATGAATAACATGGTTATAAAGAAGCAAAGTGAGAGTTAAAGAGGCAATATGCCATAATATTTTCACCTCCCCGGCTCCTTCCACTTGCAAAGCCCGTTATAAACATATTACAGCGGCACAGCCCACTGGTAATCTGTGACTTTAACACAGTCCACGAGGCGCTGGGATCTGATGGGTCTGGCGTGGGCGATCACACCGGGAGGCCACAGACAGGGTCTGGCCCGCTGTAAGTCGGGTCCTGGTGCCCTTGTGCTTAAAGCCCCAGGCCGTGTGTGGGAGGGGTTAAGGGGCAGGCTCTGGAGCCACAGCACCTGGGCTTGCAGCCTGGCTTTCTGCCACCAGTGACTGTGAACCCGAGAGAGTCCTCATGCCTCCTGGTGCCTCAGTTTCTCCAACTGTAACGAAGGGAGGATAATGACGTGGACCTACCTTTGTGTGAGGATAAAGTGAGTTCACACACGTGAAGCCCTAGGAGAGTGTCTGGGCCACCATAGATGCTAGTTCGTGTTGCTGGGTTAGTGTTGTAATAGAATCCCAACTCCTTCACCCTGGCCCCAGCTGGCCTCCCTGACTTCATCTCCCTCTCACTCCATTCCTTCGTTCATTCATCCCGGTGCCTAGAAGTCCTTCCTGTTTTACACCAAACTCGCCACCTTTGTCCCTGTGCCCTCAACCTGCAACACTCCTCCTGCCTCCACCCCCCACCCACCCCAGTATCGTATCATCCCGAGTTATTTCCTGTGTTGCATTTATCACTAAGTATAATAAATGCCCAGGACTTTCCCAGTTTTAGCTTGGAAGTCCCACATCCTGGGAAGCTGGATGAGGACTCTGCCTTCTTCTACCTCCATCTCCGGGGCCCACACAATGCCTTGCACATCGTGGCTGCTCGGTACACATTTGAGGGATAAATGAATGAATAACCAAGCAACTGGTTGAAAAGAAGGCAGAGCGGGGGAGCATCACTATGAGGGTACAGTCATCCTGCGTGATGAAGGAGAGGCCTGGGAACCCTGCTTTCATCATTTGGAACACATGCCAATGACGTCACGTCAGTCCTGCCCATGAGTTCACACCGAAGACCCGCCACCTGCTTCCTGACGTCCTCCCTGATGTTTATGTTCCTGTCTCCATAGTGACTGAGACGCCTCAGAGGCCAGCAGCTGCTTTGCATCCCAAGATCAACACACAAGTGTCTGGAGACCCCTGGTGATGGAGGCCAGGTGGAAGTTTTGGAGGCTGACGCAATGGCCCATGTCATTTCCTCACGGGCCGATGACTGCCTGGAGCCGGTGTGTCACAGAATCAGACTTAGCTTGTCCGGGCTCTGAGCTCTTTCTCAGCCTGCAAACTGTAGGCACAGTGAGGACTCACAGGGAATTATTCTAAACGAGAGCAAGAGAGGTCGGAAGGACCTGTCATAAAGGGAAGAAAGCAGAGGCAACCAGATATTTGGGAATGTGGGGGGGTGAGGAGGGGGGGGCGGTGAGGAATTGTATGACTAGATTTCACTTCCCCGTAATAATAAAGAAGGCCCAGTATTTGGTGTTCTGGTTAATGTAAACATATTACATTATGAGAGATGCAGAGGAAGCCTGGAACGCATCCTGTGCGTAGTAAGGACGCTGTGTTAGAATGATCCTAGGTAGGGTGATCTGATGAGCACATTAATAGGCTAGCAGTGAGTATCTCTCTTGGTGTACTTCATTTTCTCCATTTATTAAGTGGGAATGGTCCTTTCTACCCTGCCTTCCTCATGAAGATATTGCGTTCCTATGTGATAATCAGCCTGAGCCTATGGGTTGAATGGAGTAAACTGCTCCCTCTCAGGGGACGTGCTAAGTGGGTCAGGTCATTCCAGTTGAGCGAATAAATCAATTTCAGTTGACAGGCTGGTTTCCTGCTGCTCCAAAAGTTTGTGCAAGGGGGAGATTTACTTTCTCTTTATCAACAGGAACAGCTGGAGCTCAGAACTACTTGAGGTCTTCTAGAGGTTCTCAACCTCTTTAATGCCGCGACCCTTTAATACAGTTCCTCATGTTGTGGTGACCCCCAACCATAAAATTATTTTTGTTGCTACTTCATAACTGTAATTTTGCTACTGTTAATGAATCGCAATGTAAATATCTGTGTTTTGCGATGGTCTTAGGCTCTACAGCAGCGGTTCTCAACCTGTGGGTCGCAACCCACAGGTTGAGAACCGTTAGCAGGGTCGCCTAAGACCATCGGAAAACACAGATATTTACATTACGATTCATAACAGTAGCAAAATTACAGTTATGAAGTAGCAACAAAAATAATTTTATGGTTGGGGGTCACCACAACATGAGGAACTGTATTAAAGGGTCGCGGCATTAAAGAGGTTGAGAACCACTGATCTAGAGAAACAGCCTAGGGAATCAGGATTATGACTTCACATCGGTACCCTTCAGAGTCACCCTTTCAGCTCCCCGAGTAAGCTACTTTACAATCTAGCCTTCTAAATAAGAGGGGATGGGCGGGCATTGGACTGTGTCCTGTGGGATGGAGACCCCGTAAGATCCGGGGTCCAGCTGAGGACACAAACCAAAGTCTGGGTCCTCCTCTGAGGAAGTGCTTCTGAGGCTCCCACTCCTCGCCTAACACCAAAATCTGACTTCTTTCTCCTCTTCCTATAAACCCTAAATATTTTTTTTAAATATATTTTTTTTTATTTAGAGGGGAAGGGAGAGGGAGAAAGAGATAGAAACATCAATGATGAGAGAGAATCATTGATCGGCTGCTTCCTGCACGTCCACAACTGGGCATGTGCCCTGACCGGAAATCAAACCATGACCTCCAGGTTGATAGATCAATGCTCAACCCATGCCAGCTGGGCTATAAACCCTGTATTTTGGGGTCACTCTCTCCCGACACCTTGCTCATCACTCTCTCTCTCTCTCTCTCTCTCTACACCTTGCTCATCCTGGTGCCTGGACCTCCCTGACCTCCCAAAGGCCATCACTGAAGGCCTTCACGACCAGCTCAAGTGCTGCCTCCCCCATGAGACCTCCCCAGGCCTTTCCCTCCCAGGGGCACCTCTCCATGGCCCCTCCTCCAGGAGCCGCCGCTACCACGCGGGGACTTTTGGTCTCTTCTCACATGATACCAACGCCTGGATCTCCTCTCCCTCTAACCAGCAAACGTCCTGACACTAGGCCCTGTGCCTTATTAATTGTTGCATTCCCCTGGAGGCTAGCACAGAGTGGTGCTGTAAGGACTCAAGACTTATTCATCGCATTGGAGCTAAGTGGGAGAGTCTGTGAAATCTACAAGCAGCATGTGAGTGGAGCCTGGGTCCGGAGGAAGCTGACCCCGGCACTGTCAGCAGTGAGGTCAGGGTTATCAGTGGTTAGGTCAACCTTGGTCCGCGGATGAGCGGTCTGTGGTTTATGTGAAAACTGTTCTGCACCGATGACCACATTCTGGTTTTCATGGTGTCATTTATCTGGAGGCGCGGAATTGTAGCTGGCCAGTGTTTGTCTCGGGAATTCGCCTCTGCACCACGCCTTGCACAGGACAGTGTGGTGCCCGTAGGGTCTGCACAGGTTCCCTCTCCATGTCAGGGGGAGGGGAACCAGCAATGAAAGCAAACAAAGAGCCGGGGCGACTCGTTCGGTCATGGGAAATCAGACAGAGGAGATGTCTGTCTCCGTGGAAAAACTGACACCCTTCTCCAGCCAGCTGTGTGAGTGGAGGAGCCATGGGGAAATTTGTAATAATTTGCAAGGTTTACCCAAAGGATGGAGTTGTGTCATTTTTCCTACAACAATCTGTGCTGCTGGCTGACAGCATGGAATTTCTTCCTGGGCTGAGTTGGCAATTATTCACGAAAATATTCCGAGCCAAAAACAGTGGCTGGTCCGAATCTGCTAAAGAGAGAGAGGAAGGTGGAGGGTGGACCGAGTTCCCCAGTCACGGCTATTCTGCCCTCCCACGTCTGCAGAGTTCGAGTTCTTCACTCGGATTTTATCCAGTCCTCTGGCTTGCTCGTTGGCTGGTCCTCTTGACAAACCGTCCTTGGCCATTCCTTCCTGGGCTGGGCTGGGCTGCAGGCCTGCTCTCCCCGCCCCCACAGGGCCTTTCCATTGCAGGCACCTCAGAGGCAGATGGTGCAGAAACCCTCGAAACGTGTCCTGGATCCAGCAAAAGGGATGCTCTCTGTGGTACCCCAGGAAAGCCAGGCACTTCCCCAGTACACCCTCGCTTTTAGAGTGGTTGAATAGTGAAGCCCAAGAGACTTCCCCCCAACCACTGGCAAGCCTGCCCTTCCTTAGCTTCTCAGGCAGCTTTTTCTCTGACTTAGTCCCCTGAAGAAAGATCACTTCAGAGACTTAAAAGCTTGCTAAAAATGTGCTATTGCCTGATGGAGCGTGGAAGAAGTGACTTGTTTTCATCTCTTTTGCTCCCTGGTTCAGGCCCACTTTTACACTCGGGTGCTTTCTGCGTAGTGTGCCTCTTGTGCATCTGCCAGAACACGGTTGCCAGATAAAATAGGTGCCCAGTTAAGTGGGTTATTTAAAGACACAAAGGCTTTTTTTCAGTATGAGTATTTTCCAAATATTTCATGGGACAAAGCTATCCGAAAAAAGTATTTGATGTTTATCTGAAATTTACCTGCATCTTCTATTTTTATTTGCTAAATCTGGCAACCCTAGCCAGGCAGATCCTGGGCCTTTTCATTACTTCCAACCATTAGTCATCTGTTTATCTCGATGCCAGGCATTTTTATGGCATGGTGTATCCGTGAGTGAATGCCACAAAAATGCTGCATAATCAATAGCTCAAAACTCAGTGGCTTGAAAGAGTCGTGTGTTCTTGTGAATCTGAGGGTCAGCTAGGGGTCAGCTGAGCTAGGCTGACTCAGCCAGGCTGTACCCTGCTTCATGGTCCTCTTCTTGAGACCTGTGGGCTGGCCTCGGCAGGTCCCTGTCATAGTGGTGGCAAAGGTGTGGGAGAGCAAGACCCTATGCACAAGCACCCTCGAAGCCTTTGGCCACATCACGCACACTAACATCCCATGAGCCAAAGCAGCCATGGTCAAATGCAGTGTCAGGCCCTAGACCTAGAAAGGGTGTGGATGCAAGGAGGGGTGAAGAATTAGAACAAATAACCTCTCATGCTGAGAAAAGGTACAGTCGAAAGCCAGGTAAGCCTAGGGGTCTGACCCCACTTTGCTACCTATTAGCTATGAGACCTTGGAAAAGTCTCTCTGAACCACTGTTTCCTTATCCACAAAATAGGGCTGTGGCCAAGATTAGGCAATTTGGTTGAGTGATCACTAAATGGTAGCTACTGGAGTATATATACTAGAGTATATATATATACTGGAGCAGATCAGCAGTTATAGGAGTTAGGGGCTAGAAACTGAATGCCATACATAGCCTCCCCAAATTCAATCTGTTCTTGATCTTAAGAACAAGATATATAGATATAGATATAGAGATAGAGATAGAGATAGATATAGTATTGATTTCAGAGACAAAGGGGGAGGGAGAGAGAGATAGAAACATCAATGATGAGAGAGAATCATTGATCAGCTGCCTCCTGCATGTCCCCCACTGGGAATTGAGCCCACAATCCAAGCATGTGCCCTGACTAGAAATTGAACCGTGACACCCTGGTTCATAGGTCAATGCTCAACCACTGAGCCACGCCAGCTGGGCATGCTCCAGAGTTTCCATAAAGACTGTGAGCAACCGGCTACGCTGAGGAACTGAGGGACGTGGACGCTCAGTGAAGGGGGCGAGGCACTGCCCTGTTCTGTGCGGTTGTCTCTGCCTCTGAGCCCTGCAGCCCCCTCTCCATCATGGCAGGTGCTAAGACCGCTCATCCCATTCGGAGAGCTGCCTGCTGTCTGCTACAAAGGCCCAGATGAGCGTCTGCAGTTTAATCTGCTTCTGAAATCAGTGTTCCTTCCTTCTCTAGGAAGAGGTCAGTTTACAGAGTCTGAAGCCTTCTTTTCTAAGGGTTCCGGCTCTGGGTTCAACTCTAGACTTTCCTACTTACCCAGATGGGTCTTGGAAAAGGTACTTAATGCTTCCGCCAAATAAGCATAGTAATAGAACCTAGCTTCTAGCATGGTTGTTTGAAGATTAAATGAGTTAATACTTGTACCCGTTTAGAATAGGGCCTGTCACATTGTATGGACTCCATAAATGTTGCAGGGCGGGGAGATGTTGTGTAGTTTTGTTGTAATTTTCATTATCATTATTACATCCTGGTCTTGTTTCATAGTTGTGACATCCTAGCTTTTCTCTCTGAAGACTTAGTTCCTTTTTTTGTTTGCTTCTTCCTGCTTCCTGCCTATTCTGTTTCCTCTGAATTCCTTTTTTAAAGAATTGTTATTTATTTATTTGAGAGAAAGAGAGAGAGAGAGAGGAAGGGAGAGAGATTTGCTGTCCCACATATTTATGCATTCATTACTTGATTCTTGATGTGCCCTGACCAGATTTCGAACCCACAGCCGTGTCATATCGATAGGACACGCTAAGCAACTGAGCTACGTGGCCAGGGCCTGAATTCCTTTGTTTCTCTCGATTTTGGTCTCTTTTTCACATTTGAGCTTTCCTGGAGATCTGTATCTCTGTGTTCATATTGAAGAGTGGGACACTAGAGAGATGAGGGGAGTTTAGTGGCCAGCCTTCAAGATGGCGCTAGTCATTCTCACCTCCTGGCATTTGACCTCCTGAGTAGTTCCCTCCTGCATTGTCAAGAGCAGCCCGTGTCACCAAAATAACATTGCAGAAATAATGGAGTGCGACCTCCTGGGCTGGATCACAGAAGAAATTGCAGCTTCCACCTTGCTGTCTAGGACTCCCTGCTCTGGGTGAAGCCAGCTGCCATGTTGTGAGGACACTTGAGCAGCCCTATGGACAAGTCCACGTGGTGAAGAGCTGAGGCCTCTTACCAACAAACAATAACTTGTCCGGTTGTGGGAGTGACACATTTTGGAGGTGGATCCTCCAGCCCCAGTCCATTCCACATCTTGACTGCAACCCTAAGCCAGAACCACCCAGCTAATCATTCTGAAATGCTTGACCTATAAAAACTGTGAGGTAATAAATGTTTATTTTTGTTTTAGGTCACTATGTCACGAGTTAATTTGCAGTGCAGCACTACACTACTAATACAGGAAGGATAGCTGGCTGGCAAGGCTGGAAATAGAATCTGGATGTCTAACTACTCATCAATTAAACTTTCCGTCAATCCTGGGTTTAGCCCCATCCTATACCCCAATGTTTAGAGGTACTTGTTCCTCCAAATCCTGAGAGTTCTGACAAGCAAATATCACCGAATTTGTAGGAGTTAGGTTTCCATTTCTCTGTTCCGCAAAGTCAGTTATCATTTTTTTCCATCTGCTTTCACTTTTCCAGAGTTTTATTGACATTACTCATATGCTGCCAAGGCCTCTCTTGTTTTCCTCATCTTTGTGGGTTTATATCATTGGTTTATATTACTGTTATTTAGCAGGATGTGAGGAGAGGGAAGAGTTAATGTGGGTGTGTTCAATCTGCCACATTTACTCGGAAGTCAGAATGATCTTTGACCATTTGGGAAACCTCCCTGGGTGCTGGAGACCACAGGAATGGCCGCTCCATTTTTAGAAGGTCGGTGGCCTGTGGGCAAACAGAGCTGAACAAGTGTTTGAAGCACCTGGCAGACCCCAGGAACCTTTGCATGCCCTTGGTGCTGCGGTGCAGGTGGTGGCCGGGGCGGCGGGGGAGGGGGGGCGAGGAGGAGGAGGTCTATCCCAGGCTTTGAGGAGAAGCCATGTGCGAAGGCTGAAAAGAGAGGCCTGGACAGATACTAAGAACAAAGACCATATAATCAGAAATGGGTTGAAACTTGAAGTGTAGGAAGGACATGTGGAATGAGGATGTGCATGTGATAAAATTCAGATCAATTCCATCCCTAGGTTACCTATTGTTAAAGACAGACCCATGACTTCAAACAGCAACATTCTTTACTTCTACAAGAGATGAGGTAGAAGCCCTAGCTGGGTTGGCTCAGTGAATAGAGCGTTGGCCTGCAGTCTGAAGGGTCCTGGGTTCGATTCCAGTCAAGGGCACATGCCCAGGTTGCAGGCTTGATTCCCAGTAGGAGGTGTGCAAAAGGCAGCCAATCAATGATTCTTTCTCATCATTGATGTTTCTCTCTCTCTCTTCCTCTCTGAAATCAATAAAAATGTTTTTTTTTAAAAAAAAAGACATGAGGAGGAAAAATCAACTATATAAAAGATATTTTCAGAGTATGATGTTCAAAAGGAATAATGAGAGGAAACATTCTTGCCTTGTTTTTGTTCTTAGCAGGAAAGTGTCGAGTTTCTCACCATTAAGTATGGTGTTGGCTGTACGTTTTTTTGTAGATATTCTTTATCAAGTTGAGGAAGTTCCCTGCATTCCTAGTTTGTGAGTTTTTATCATGAATGAGTACTGGATTGTGTCAACTGCTTTTCTGCATCTATTTATATGATCATGGAGTTTTCTTCTTTAGCCTGTTGATATGATAGATTATATTAATTGATTTTCTAGAGTTGAACCAGCCTTGCTGACCTCGGACAATTCCCATTTGGTCATGGTATATCATTATTTGTATACATTGATGGATATGACTTGCTATTATTTTTGTTGAGGATTTTTACATCTATGTTCATGAATGGTAGTTAGTCTATAATTTTCTTGTAATGTTTTTGTCTGTTTTTGGTTTTGTGGTAATAGCAGCCTTCTAGAATTAGTTTGGAAGTAAGTATTGGCTCTGCTTCTATCTTCTAGAAGAGACTGTAGAGAATTATAATTTCTTCTTTAAGTATTTATTAGAATTCACCAGTGAACCCACCTGGGCCTGATGCTTTCTGTTTTGGGGAATTATTAATTGTTGATTCAATTTCTTTAACAAATATAGGCCTGTTTAGATGGTCTATTTCTTCTTTTGTGAGTTTTGGTAGATTGTGTCTCTCAATGAATTTATCCATTTTATCTAAGTTATCAAATTTGTGGGCATAGAGTTATTCAGACTATTCTTTGATTCTCCTTTTAATGTTCATCAGATCTGTAGGAATGTTCCCTCTTTCATTTCTGATATTAGTAATTTTTGTCCTCTCTCTTTTTTTCTCATTAGTCTGCCTAGAAGCTTATTGATTTAAATTATCTTTTCAAAGAACCAGCTTTTAGCTTCATTGATTTTCTTTATTGATTCCCTGTTTTTAAGTTAATTTATTTCTACTCTGATTTTTATTATTTCTTTTCCTTTGCTTACTTCTGATTTAATGTTTGGGTGGTTTTTTTCCAGTTTTCCAAGATGGAAGCTTAGATAATTAATTTTAGATCTTTCTTTTTTATGTATTTAGATCTTTCTAATATATGTATTCAATGCTATAAATTTTCCTCCAAGCACTGCTTTTGCTGGATCCCACAAATTTTGATCATTTAAATTTTCACTTTGATTTAGTTCAAAATGTTTTTTAAATTCTTCTCTATGTATTTAAGGATTTTCCAGCTATCTTTCTGTTATTGACTTTGAATTTAATTCTACTGTGGTCTGAAATCACATATTGTATGATTTCCATGTTTTAAATTTGTGAAGGTGTGTTTTATAGCCCAGAGTGTGGTCTGTGTTGGTGAATGTTGCCTCTGAGCTTGAGAAGAATGTGCATCCTGCTGTTGTTGGATGAGTAATCTACACATGTCAATTATATGCATTTATTTTATGGTACTATTGAGTTCAGATATTTTGGATTTTTTCCAAGAGAATATATTCATACATTGCATGTATTATTTCTGTAAAATAACAATGTAACAAAACAAAACAAAATATGTGATTTTTTTAAAGCTATAATGGGCCCGGACAGAGGTGCTCATGGGGGCAACCTTGCAGTCATTGCCAAGGGCTCATCCATCCACTCTGCCAGACCTGCCAATCCAGATAAGGACATGGCAGCCATGGCAACCCAAGGTCTTGGACCCACTGCACTGGACACAGTCAGTGGAGGGGAAGTACCAACAGATGGGCTGAGGCTTGAAAGAGGATGGTGTGTGTCTGTGAATCCTTCCCAAATGCAAGCACAAATTGCTGGTGATAGATGACTGAA